>JAQIWI010001406.1:0-16730 GCA_034698825.1 Deuterosminthurus bicinctus | reverse complement strand
CACTCATCCGCGAAAACATTTATAGCAATAAATTGTAGGTGCATAAAATCAATCCTGCTTTCGCCTGCCGTGTATGAAATTAGATGTATGGAATATTGTATGGATAGGCTGCATTAAGCATCTGCATACACAGTTTGTTTCAACTGGTCTGCGACGTGCTGGATCTAGCATTAAGTTTTAGTGGCGTAGATGATGACAAAGAATTCGCATAAGGATTTTTACAAGAATACAATATCTTTTCAGATATGAGAGGTAGAGCGACATGGAACATTAATTTAATAAATAAACAATAACTTCCGTCTGTATGCTTCCTTTACTTCAAATAATTTGAAAGGTTTGATCAGGCAAACTGAGTTTTCATCGACAACACGGTGACTCGTATACCACATTCAAAGCAAAAGTTCACTGATGAAATCTTAAAATTCCCAGAATCCAAAATGTAGTCGACATTGTAGTCGTGTCCGTACAATACTATCATATCAGCAATCTTTTTGCATGTAATATGACGTCCGGGGGGGCAATGGGCTCAATTCAGCTCCGAATTCCTGAAACGACTTTCTTGTCGATTTCTCCAAAAAATTCTTCACGAAGTCTTTGATGAAGTGTATAAGCATTTTCTCCATATTCCCAGAAGGTTTGTTTAAGTGTCTTGATATTCGGCAAAATGCCATCATCCTCCCAAATATGTCGTAAATGACACTGGAAATTACCCTCCCGGGAGTCTGATAAGTTATAACTCTACGTAAGAAAGTTATTCCGAGTTCACATTGGTAGGACTCCAGTGGTAATAAAGTTCCAAATGACACAACTACAATTTTGGCTATTTCCATGACACCAAATACCACTTTGGGGTCAAGACAAGTGATACAAAATTCAGTCTTTTCGCTATACTCGTTTGTTACAACGTCCACGCCAAAGTCAGCTACTTCATTTGCTCCGATTGCACTGATTATTTCAAAAAGCATATGGAAGGTGAAGATAATTGAATTCATAGCCTGTGTGGTAGGAGGAGCGATCACGTGTTCTACATAATCCGTAATTCGTCGTTACTAAGACGCGCTGTCGGTGTCCAACTGGCAACCATTTTCAGGATAAAAATCATTATGATAAAAATAAAATCCATAACATTAGGTCGTGTTAGTATGTTCACAAGGATTAAATATACTTTTTAGATGAAAAATTTGTCGTTGCACTATCAACGATCTCTTGGCGACAAATAAATTCTGCAAAATACATTTGAAAAGACTGTCTTCCAATTGTTGACGAGGATTGGGTGAGAGCTCTCACCGTTTTAAAAAAGGTGCAAAAAAACACATACAGGATCGGAGGAAACGTGTACTAAACAAAGCTCTCTAATACCAAAACAAAAGACTAAAAAAAGATCACTAAAAAATTTTTGCCCATGTCTCTCATATATAAAATTGAGCTCTCACCGTTTTGATAAAGGTGTTCGTCGGCCCCTCTCCACCTTAAAAGTCGGCTGCCTTCTTTTGTGCATTGAGGTGAGTCCTCGAAAGGATCTTCTTCCATAAAAATATCCTCGAATTGATCTACTTCCATGGTAAAAGATGTTCTTTCTTGAGTACTCAAAAATTATCTTTTTAGAAACCTGTCCTAACACAGCTATGATCGTGCTGATGTCTAACTATGGACATAATGTTTTGAGTATCCAGACAGGCCACACGGATTCAATTCAAACTGGCCAACTGCGCATGCCTGCATGAGATTCCTATACCAACAGAATGCGACGCTGTTTTTCGTTGAAATTGCAATTGCGAAACCCATACTTCTTTTCGATTTCATGACACTGCATTCATCACACTGACAGAAGGTCCACGATAAAATTGATAACTGTTGCTTGCGAAGATCATCTCATCTGTATTCTCGACCTCTTCATCGCTAGATTCTTCATGGTGACTGATGGCTTGGTTCCTGAAATTAAGGAATACGAATGAATGACGTTCATAAAGATTAATTTGATCCAGACAGAAATTTCTGTAAGAGTAAACTTACCAGCAGCAGTCTTGTTCTCGTGCTGGCGAGCCTCATGAGCGTAGCATGCCTTGAGTGTGGTTACACCTTGAAGGCAATTTGGACATTGATAACAATCAGTTGAAGAACTTCAACGATAATGAAAAATGAATTGTTTCTCTAGAAGATATTCCTTGGAGGAACTGGCAACAGCACTAAAAGGCGTCTTTGGCCTTTTAAGAGCTGTCCGACAGTTGGAAGGTAGCTGTGATTGGTTACTCGATGTCTAACTCCAACAGTATGATCAATCTAAAAGTATAAGATACGGTGTACATGTACTTTATATAACCAACCAATCGTATAATTAATTTAGAAACTTACGTAAGATTCGTCAAAATACTCAAACGCTACATGTCCATAATATTGTACGATTTCAGCTTCAAAGAATCTGAAGACGATAACTTTATTTTTGGACCCAACCCAACCACTCCGGTCGTAACCGAATCCGAAATAATCACCTCAACAAATTTCTTCCCATCCTGCGTTAATTTAAAAGCCTTGCCCTACAATTATATAGAATGCAAATGATAGGATAATTAAGTAAAATGAAGCTTAAAAAGACAGTTTAAATTCCCTGTCGACATTTCAAATGGTTCTGAAAAAGCGTGTACTTGTTTACCTATTTGTCAAATGTGACTCATTTTCCAACGGTCGCTTCTATAGCGACCCCTTTTTACTAGAGCTGAAAAAGGTTCATATTACACACATACAATCATCTGATCATTTTTGAAAAAAACATGCAAATAAAACATATTTTTTTGAGATTGAATCTTAAATCAGTCTTGGTAAAGGAAGATCGTAATCATCGATGCGACTTATTCAAAAATTTCCAAATCAAAGCTCAAAAAGGAGTTTTGTTTTGGATCAACATTATTTTGGGATTTTGCTTTCGCATGCCGTGCTCAATATCGCATGAATTACATATGTATTCAGTATACAGACATATGTATTCAGTGAAAAGCCACAAGAAATTGAAGTCGTCACCCTTGACTCTGATGAAGAAGATCAGCCTGATGACAACTCAAAAACAATCAGTAATTTCTTGACTCAAGTCAGCGTAAAAATTATAATTATTTAACACTGCTTATCGGCTTGTTTTTTTATTTACACTGTGAATCATCTGACAAACATTCAAAATACTCATTTACAGCATCAAAATCGGATGAAGGCAACAACACCCCCCGTCCCAAAAGACATATTCTAATCTTAGGACATATTAAACCGAAATGTTAATGTTTGGGCCTACATGAAACAAAAAATATAAAATTTTACACCAACTCGAAACCACATCTTGGGCGATATCGACACGAAATTTATACGTTTTCGAAAAACGTGAAACATATACTTATGGCATACTCAGACGAAATGTTAATGTTTTGGGGCAACGTGAAACAAAATCATGGGGCAATCTGCAACATATTATTAATGTTTCGGGGCAATGGGAATAAAATCATGGGGCATTCTGCGACAAATATTAATGTTTGGGGCAACGTGAAACAAAATCTTGGGGCATACTGCGACGAATTTCTAATGTTTAGGGGCAATGTGAAACAAAAGCTTGGGGCATTCCGCAACATAATATTAATGTTTTGGTGCAACGTGAAACAAAATCTTGGGGCATTCTGCGACGAAATATTACTGTTTTGGGGCATTGTGAAACAAAATCTTCGGGCATTCTGCGACCAAATATTAATGTTTTGGGGCAACGTGAAACAAAATCTTGGGGCATTCTGCAACATAATATTAATGTTTTGGGGCAACGTGAAACAAAATCTTGGGGCATTCTGCAACATAATATTAATGTTTTGGGGCAACGTGAAACAAAATCTTGGGGCAAAGTAAAAGAAAAATTTCGAGTCATTGTGAAACAAAATGTTGGGGCAATGCGAAACAAAATCTTCGGGCAATGTGATACGAAATATTGGGGCGATGTGAAACAAAATCTTGGGGCAATGTGATACAAAATCTTGGGGCAATGTGAATCAAAATGTTGGGGGAACGGGAAACAAAATTTTGGGTCATTCTGCAACGAAACATTAATGTATTGGGACAATGTGAATAAAATCTTGAGGCATTCTGCAACATAATATTAATGTTTTGGGGCAACGTGAAACAAAATCTTGGGGCAAAGTAAAAGAAAAATTTCGAGTCATTGTGAAACAAAATGTTGGGGCAAAGCGAAACAAAATCTTGGCGCAAAGTAAGACAAAATTTTGGGCCAATGTGAAACAAAATGTTGGGGCAAAGTGAAACAAAATCTTGGGGCAATGTGATACAAAATCTAGGGGCAATATGAAACAAAACCTTGGGGCAATGTGATACAAAATCTTGGGGCAATGTGATTCAAAATGTTGGGGCAACGTGAAACAAAATTTTGGGGCATTCTGCAACGAAACTTTAACATTTTATTACGTAATTTCATAAAAATATGCTTTTAAATCAAAAATTCATAAAATTACAATTTTAAATCGAAATTTCATAAAATTATAATTTTAAATTGAAATTTCATGAAATTATCATTTTATGAGATGTACAATGCCAGCTGTTTCAATATAACAGCTGTTTAATTTAATTGCAATTTAATCAGGTAACAGCTGATCGCTAATGGTCAGCTGTTCCATATATCAACACAGCTGATATGAGGGCAAAGTGATTCAATTTATATGTTAATATTTGAATGAACCAATAAGAAGCGTTTTAGAAGACTCCCTACCAATAGAAACAAAGAGCGCCAACACTAATTATCTTAATTGCTCATTAACTCCTAACCAATTAGGGTGCAGCAAAAACAAACTTCGGATTCGAATTCACAATGATCGATTACATACTAATCACCTGACAAATCTGTCGGGACTCGTAAAAAGACAATTATCAGGTTTTGACTAAGTAAATAAATACAAAGTTCATAAATTACCGACAACCAAAGGGGGGACCACATGTAAAACTTGAAATTTCTACCAACTTTCAAAAGCAACTTTTTTGGAATTTTTAGGCCTTTTGCAGACTTTTTGGTTTTGAGCTCGAAAATCAAAACTCAATTTTTCTTATGGGATTTAACATGTGAATTTACAAGCAACCAAAGAGGGGACCCTTACTAAGATTTTTGGTTTGGATGCTCGAAATTCAAAATGGAATTTTTCTTATGGGATTTAACATGGGAAATTACCTACAGCCAAAGGAGGGACCCACACTACAAACTCGAGATTCACACAAAGTTGTTGAAAAGTCTCCGATGTCTTTCACAAAATTTTGTCACAGATAGAGAGAGGCGTAAGGTGAGAAATTGATGCTATTCCGCTCTCTCTGAATGCCCCAAATTAAGAAAACCCGGCCTGAATATCCATTTCAAGTCCCTCACGATCTCGGCACTTGTTCTAGGCCACGTCAATCATCTTTGTCGTTGAACATGAAAGGGCTCAGGCTCAAGCTTGTCAATAACATTAGCAGAAAACGGAAAGCCAGGACCTTGGTCACTATAACTTTCGCGTTGTCATTTAAAATGACAACTTTACCCATCCCAACCGCACGCCATCAACCGATCCGAGTGGTCCAATAAGAGTCATCAAATGTGCCACAAATAAACACAAAAGGCCGGACTGTTTGCAATACAACATCATGAGTAAGGGGAGCCAAATTCTTCTTTTTCTCCACCTGGCCGGTTGGTCAGAACTTTTAATGAGGCATTTAGTCTGGGCGGCTAAGCGGCTTTTATGATTTCAAAGGACAAGACTCAAATGATATTGAAAATAGGCTTCCCGTTGGACTCATTCTGGAGGAGCTTTTTTGTGTAAACTATCGACGTCAGCTCTCATGAAACTGCGATACCGTCTAAAATAATGTGGCCACAACAGGCTCTCAAGCCAAATTTCGTCGAAATTGGCCACATGTATTCATTAAAATTCATGTAAACTTGCATTATTAGTGGCTCAAATCCCTGCGATAATTCCAAACGCATTCACTTGTGTGTTTTCATTTCCCCGTCACCTTTTCGTCGTTGTCTATATGTGCGTAGATCCAGCGATCAAAGAGTAGGATACACTCGCTACTTGTTTTTACTACACCCGATTTTATTTGCCAGCAAATAAGCTCGCACTCAAACTTATTAAGTCAATATTTCAGCAAATTAGTTTTATTCAGTGTATTGTAACGAGTGAACAATTTGAGTGACATTTTTGGCCATCAGCAGGAACATTCCCCTTAGAAATTTACCAGGAGGAAAAATATGCCATCGCTTATAACACCAACCGAATTGAGAATCAATTCCTTGTCGATGTAATAGGCTCCACAAACGGGAAGTCGTGCCACACGAAGGGATTTCACCGATTTCCTCAGCCATGCTCCCAATTTCTCATTTGCAAGCACGTCTGGCCTTGCCGTCATTATGCGAAGTGCCGCCATAGCATTTGAAGAGCGAGAATAAAACTCAGCCCAGCCACTCAAAACGATGACAAGACAGATGACAGCACTTACTCCAATCAGACCCAGCACAGCGCCAACCATTCCGTTGTTCAGTCGAATTGCACCATAAGTACAGAACATGGCCAGGAGCATCATTATGTACTTAGAACTTGCAGTGATGATCCAGAAGACGCGGTCATGTGCGTCCAATTGTAGTTGTACCACACGATAAGTACGGATGCGGTCGGGAGGACGTTGGAAGGCCTCTGCGGTCCAGTTAGTAGTCTCATTGGTTCTGCATCAATAATGGAGACTTTGGTACAAAATGTCAGCATATTTTCAAAAATCGTTCATGCTCAATAAGATGATTTACCCAAGCTCGTTCATGATGTCGAAGAAACCAAAGATGACTCCAATAGTTGTGAAAGCGTGAAGATATCCATTTGCTATGAAGCACGACCCGATGTAGCTCCAGAATAGAATGCACAGAATAGCCTGTACTATTGGATAGCTAGTTATCAGGGACGAAACCTGCTCTGGGCTGTTCAGCCGTGTCAAGCTGTATCCAATAAACAAGACAGCATCCGTAGCAAAAGCATAGTACACGTATGTCATGAGGAATCCACCTAGTTTTGATGTTGAAGAGGCACGTGATGTTTCCCGCAGGTAGTTTTCTACATTTAAATTTATATGTCAACTCGAGTAAGACTTCTATAATAGCTGAGGTAACACCAGCCACCTGCAGTAGTCGAAGGAGTTATGTAAAATATATCCCTTACCTTCGAACTTGTCGTAGTAACTCAAGGTACTTCTGACATAATCCGAAAACCGTTCTCTATTAATCCAATATGTTGTTTGAGTGAAGACAGGATAGGAGAAAAGAACGGCAGCGAACAGTACTAATGCTTTGGTTGACATTTCCTCCTCAGTGGACGCGTTGACCCGAACGCATTGCACCAAAAGGAAAATCCAGTATGAAACTGAAATAACGGTGGCAAACACCCATCCCGCGATTTGGAGCCGAGATGTGGTGAATACCGGTGCATCAATATCATCATTCCAAACGTAAGGATGACAGCACAAAAGTCCACCAAGTTTCGTTCCTTTTCGCAAGCAATTTTTACCCCTCGAAGTAAGTAGTACATTGCGTGGGCCTCTTAGCTCGGCTTCACAGGCAGAGATGTTCTCGGTGGAGGCCATATTCACCGATTGATTTTAGTTTACTTTGCTCCATGCAAAGTACAATGGTTATGTGGACTTTACTACGGTGGCATTTTAGGTACTTTTTGACCCACATTCATGGAATGGACGAGGACGGTTAATTAAGGAGGCCCAAAATGTCTTCACGAGAGCCTAGTGGAAGTTCTATCGTAACTCTTCACTTTATGCGGCCTAAATATCAAAATTGAGGCAATGTGGTGAGATACCATTATAGAAATTCCTTTATCATCTCATTTACACTGTTCGTGCTGCTTTCTTATCATAAGTAGAAGAGAATGCTGATTGATAAAAGTAATTATTCCTTATTATTAAGTTGATAGTCCATTTTCAAATACATAATCTTACTATTTGTGACTCATTACAGACATGCTGATAGCATTTTCGCCTGAACATTTTGCCCTAGTTTCTTCTTGCTATGAAGAGGTAATCACGGCGGCTTTGAGGACCTCTGGAGGTATGATTCGAACCAATTTGTATTACATTCCGTGAATTCAACTGTTCACGGAACAGTAATGACAGCCTGACCAGACGTCCTATTTTTAATAGGACTGTCCTATATTTAATAGGACTGTCCTATATTTGGAGGTGCAGTCCTATTAGATATATTTTTTCTCCAAAACAGCTAAAAAGTCCTATATTTAGAAATAACAAAAATAAAGTCCTACAAATGGGAGTTAGTATGCAAAAGAAGTTGTGTTTAATAAAATTCAACTCAAAGATCATTAGGACAACTTGCAAAAGTGAAATTCAGTGCAAATTCAAGATACAAGCACAGTCAGTATGTCTTAGCAAGTTTAAATCAAATAGGGTCAGTTAACATGTACAATTAAAATTCCAAAAAAAGTACCGCATTCTAAAGACCCCACAATTGATAAGAAAATTGGCCTACTACAATTGCCGAAACTACACGGATTCCGCCGTTGATCTTGAAAGTTTGTGTTTTGATGCAACTTCCACACATTTCCCCACCGGTCCTAAACGTTCCGCAGTTTTGTTTTAAAGTTAAGTCAACTCTTTTGGTGTTCAGGAACGGGATCAGGTGTGTCTGAGTACCTCACCAATGTTCAGTGGTCTAAAAATGCCAAATTTTGAAAGTTTTTTAGTGATTTTTTGACACTTTTGGTAGTTTTTTTTTAAATTTTGAGTTCTCACTAGATGTCACTTTTTAGCCATTCAGGCACATTCTCTGAACAGTCAGATTTTTAACGGTGTGCTCGACATCTCTCAGCGATGATACGTTTTGGAGATACAGCCACCCAAAGTTGTAAAAACTGTCGAAGGTTGCTAGTAAAAGATTTGGCTTAAACCCGAGACTTGGGGGTAATTTTTTGATCCAGCTCACATTGAAAAATTTCCAGAAATGGCTGAGAAAATTGAACACCATCATCTCCCAAATTATCTCGTTTGATAGCTCAGAAATCAGTTAATGATTTTCTTAATACAAAAAGTAACTTCAAGAGGGAACTATGTACTCCATATGTCGCTGCTATCATTATTTTGAGAAAGAGGGATTTCAATTTAAACCAAAGGATGAAACCGCGTTCAAACGCATGTTAAAATCGACATTTTTCTGCCAATTTAAATCACTCAGCCATTTTTTGTGCGCTTTCAATATGCGCTAGATCAAACAATTACCCTGTGTAGCGTTTATGTCTCCTTGCTTGTAGATGGAAAGATTCAGGTGATTCATTTTGATGATTCTGTCTCGGAGAAAGCCTGGCGAATACAAGTTCACCGCAGCCACTGTTGAAGTGACTCTTTTTGGATTTCTGAAAAAATCTTAAGTGAAGGTTAAAAAACTTAAATTTCTCTAAAATAATTATGGTTCTTACTATACGAGCTGACACGTATAAGCATGTCATATCAACATGACGTTCAAGGCTAAAATAATTGGAGCAATTCTGTACTTCTTCTTGTTATTTTTCTAGAACAAGTTTCTTTCAAAAAGCACAATTTATTGTCTACACGCGGAATGTCTGACCTACCAGAATGCAATTACGGATGTGCCAAATACACTCCTGTAAGGTTATCTCCATCGAGTAGATGTACACATATTGGGCGCCAAATTCCGTATTTAAATTCGAAGGCTTATTTAGGCCGTTGAATTTATATTTTTTCTTAAATATGATAATGAGAAAAATGAATCGCCTCAAAATACATTAGTATTCAAACCAACGTATCATTACTACCAGCTCCCTGAGCATAAGTCAGGGACCTAACCTTGTCCATGTCATATCTAGAATGAGGAGCATTGCGGATTAGGAGAATGAGGATGATAGAAACGACCCTCGTCATGTTCACTCACATCATACTCATGTGACATAGACCACGATCCTATTTATTTCTAGAATGATGAGGATCATTTTTGTCGTAACAATAGGCCTCTATAGTACTTTGACTTTGAATCAACGAGGGTGGATTTGATCTCCAGGACAAAATATCCCGAAGTTGTCGACCGTGGAAGCCACGGCTGTGCGAAATAGTTTTTTGTAAGTGAGTGATTGTGTGAGGTGAATAGGAAAAAAACTCCCAGTCATACCCATTCCCTTGCTACCTCGAGCATGAGTCATCACCCGGCAAAGGCCGAAGTCTACGACGCAATAGGATGACGTAGTCTTCCCCATTTCCTTGCTACCTCGAGCATGAGTCATCACCCAGCACAGGCCGAAGTCTACGACGCAATAGGATGTCGTCACCTCCCAGTGCTCCCGATTTCCTTGCTACCGCGAGCATGAGTCATCTCACGGCACAGGCCGAAATCAATGACGCAATAGGATGACGGCACCTCCAATTCCTCTACACGCAACCTCGTGCATCAGTCATCACACGGGACAGGCTGAAGTGATCGACGCAATTGGATGACGTCATCCTGGTCCCCGTATTTTTTTGTTCATTTTTGTCGGCCAACTTTTGATTTTTAATTTATTTTCGCTGACTGAGATTAGATCCGGAACTGACACTTTAACAGCACGTATTCCAGGTCAAAACCTTTATGATATGACTTTCGTATGAATCTAACAACTAATATGACCTCCAGCTTGGTGCACAAAATGTGTGATTTCCAGGTGGTTTCTAAAGCCACATCAAGGCTAGAATTAAAAGGAATTGACAGAATGTTAATTCCAATCACGAATTAGTTTGGACGCCGTATCTTTAACAGAAAACATTTTGTATTGGTGTTTGGTTTCTTTGAAGACACTCAAAATATGTTCCATAATAACTTCGACTGGTGCATTGAAGCCGAGCGACTGCTGCCCTTGGTATGAGCCTTCCAGGGACAAACCCGCTGTAGTTCACGGTAAGATTGCTTTCAGAGTGTGTTCCAGCTGCTCCCTCGCCGCTCCCCTAAGACGTCACCTCCCACTCCTGCCCATGTCCCGTCAACCTCGAATTGAACTGCACGACGCAATAGGATCCTGGTCCTCGCCATTCCCCTATGACGTCACCTCCCAGTCCTCCCCATTTCCTGCACACGGCGCATGCTGAAGTCTACGACACAATATGATGACGTCATCTCCTCGGCCCAGTGAGTTTTTGTCGAGTTATTTTTAGCCACTTTCGGTCTTTAATTTATTGTCGCTGACTGAGTTGACATCCGGAACTGGCAGTTGGCAAAGCACGTATTGCAGGTCAAACTCTTCATGATGAATGATGATATAACTTTCGTGCCAATATAAAATTTCGTGTGACCTCCAGCTCGGTGGGAAAATTCCGCCCTTTTCACATCGTCTCTAATGCCACGTCAAAGCCGTGGCTAAAAAGGGCAAGTAACGAAGTGAGAGGTACAAAGGAAAAGCAAATGAGAAATCTGTATGTTATTTTCAACGTTTTTAATAGCATGAGGACACAATATTTCAATTCCATTTCATTTTTCCACTTATATGATTTATTAACTTGTAATAACACTGAGTAATACATGTGTACTGCATCCGAAATTGCCACGAAGAAACTACATTCCAAATTTTCGAAATTTCTGACTTTTACTCCAGATACCGGAGTCAGTCAAAAATTTTGAACAGCAACCATTAAACACTCGTCCGAGTTTCTCATTATATTCGAGCCAACTACGTGCGTTACATGCGACCAACTATGCGTACAACCAAATACAACAATCCTTATGTACATTACAGCAGACAATTATTAAGATCAAGCAAAAAGCAGGATCACGCCGTCAAATTTAACTTGCTGTAAGAAGATTAAGAACTTTATAGGATGGCACTATGTAAAAGTAACTGAAATGGTGGAGTGCAATGAGCAATCCGTAAGCACTAAATAAATTCTTCAATCATTCAATTAACTTGCAGTAATAAGAGCGCTGATGTGGTCAAGAACCAACGAGTTCAGCAAGGAAATCCGACCCCACGTTGAGCTATACATGCAATTATCATCCCAAGCATTTGCAAAAATATTCACAATTAATCATTCAATGAAGTTACGACGCTAATTGCAAACCTACAAACTGCTCTAAAACATAAAATTATGAGATCCTAGTCTCCTACTTTCTTCAATTATTTTTATAGTCCTTTTACCAACTTCGCAAGTGAGCTTATGTGTACCCTAAAACATACAAAACTATTTAACACTTATTTCCGTTAGTTATCAATCGTTCCATCACTCACATCTGCCATTACTTTCTATGGAATACCAATACCTCCCATGAGTCTAAAACCCAAGCGATATCTCTCAATTTCCCTCAGGCATAAGCAACAAGCATGTTAACAATGTTGACCACCACAAAATTCATGAATATCAGAGTTGATGCCCGTTCCATTTTATGAAAATGTCCTACTTTCACTCCGGTAGGTGGTATGGACCGCATCTGTTTCCCAAAAATTCCAGACCGGTGTCCATACATGCGGAGGCTAGCACAGTCAACTGTTTTCCGGAACAAGTCAGGGATCGTGAATGCTTTGTCATAAGTGACTGCGTAGAATACTACACAATCCACCACACATGCATAGTACATGAACCCAAATAATGGGAACTCCCGGAAGTGGGCGATCGCCGCATAGCCACTTATAATGCAAATTATAATACTCGTCAGTTTCCATGAGAATATCAGGTACTTGTTGATGTTGTTGAATGTGGACATGTAGAGTTGGAGGTGGCGGAGGAGTTGGTAGACACTTCTCCGGCTGTGTGTTCCTCTTCAAGGGATTTCAAAGGAATTTTTAAATTGCCAACCATTGTTTAGAAAATGTGACATAATTCAGACTAAAGTAATTTACTTTTGAATTTTTCGGATTGATAACCGGAGCTGATAGCAGACGAGGTCAAAGGATATGACCTGAAGCATCCATATCGGCCCAAAAGTTGTCTGCAGTATTACAAGAAACCGAATTTCTTCCAGTAGGCATAGACCAAATGTCTTCCAAGTTTGAAGGTGACCCGGAAGAGCGGCATACACAAGAAGCCTCATTGACTGATCGGAACAATATGCGGCTATGAGGAATGCTAGAGTCGTCACAAATATACCGCGTAAGCTTCTTGCAATCAAGTCTTGCAAGGAATATTCCCTCAGTCTGCTTCTCCAAGGCCTGCTGTCCAACTGGTCATCCTGGCCTAGATCAGTGCCTGCACACATACAAATGAATTTAATTACTCTCATGGGGTCATGTGTGACTGACCGCTGAACTCTCTCACCTCCGATGTTTCCAAGTAGAGTCATCTTGGCATACGTGGCCAACAATCCAGGAGACTTAACGTACAAGACGTAGTACCAGAAGACCATTATGATAGAGGCAATCACTGCAGAAGCATGAATAATCAGCTGATGCAGCTGGGCATCCGGCACGAACAAGTATGTGTACGCCAAGCTCCCACTCTTGTATAGTGTATGAAGGACAAACAAGAAGTACGATAATAAGCAAACACACTGTTTGACTGTTGATGATGGCTTCACCTCCCAATTTTTCAAGTCCACTTGAATCGGAAAAAGGCCCAGTTTACAACAAATTCTGAAGAATTTGAGAGCTTCAAAGCGTTCTTGTTTATTCAACATGACTTGTTGAGAGAGGAGTCTTGCTCCACTTTGACTGCCTTCCTTTCAAAATCACTTCTGAATCCTTTCACCGTTTTGAAAACAGAAATAGGAAGTAAAAGCTGGAGGTGTTCGATAGTTTTGTGAAAAACACAGAGCTTCCTGGTTTGTTTTCCTCATTGCGACCTTCCATATCCTTGCCCTGCAATTAAAACTATCCATCTGCAATTACTCGGTCCAGTTCAGCTTACAAAGGCCATCAGTTCAGAGGTGCTAGCTTTAACTGTCATCTCAAATTTCTCACCTGGAAGTTTTCAACCTGCAATTTCCTTGTTGACAGCTTGTGTGAAGGAAGTATGACTTACTCCGGAATAGATTTTCTAAACCTTATTGACGTAGCCACGACAGCGGAAGTCAAACGATGAGCGTAGAAAGTAGTAAAAACATTCCTATGTAACTTACATACAATTCAAGCCTTTCCTGAGTAGAGAAATCTTCGACTCCTTCACTCACTACCAGTTGACGTTAAGAAAACGAGAGCTCGTGAGAGATCGGGAGCGAGAATGTGGTTTCAACGCTCGCTAGAGAAAGAGGTTTCTCCGAAAACAACACTTAATTTTAAGATTATATTGGCTTCTGAGGTCTGTGGAAGCCAACACACGGAAACATCATTGAATCTACCTAGATATTATCCGCACACTCCACTGGAAATAATGAGTAAGCTAGAACCTTGGCGAAAAATTTAGTTTGAAGAGGAAGAATTCCAAACCCATCATTACTTTAATGGCTTCCCAGTTAGAACGACAACACGGAACAAAACAAGGAAGCGCTTGACTAGGAAGAATTGAAGCGGTGATGACCGACTTTCCCCTCAAATCCGGCATTTTTGAGCAGTTTTTCCCTTGTTCCAATGTTTGTATACAGTATTTCAACATTTAAATGAGGAAAAGTTTGCTTGACCGCATTTCGAATTTGTGAGAAAGCTGGAAAATTTAATGGAATAACTGGTTGCACGTACCACTAGAGCACATTCGATCTGAAACTTGTTCGAGTTTCTATTCTGTTAAAGTTTTAATTCTAACACTCAAACGTATGGTTAAAACCGGGTAAAATACCAAAATAGAACTGCCCCAAGGGCATTTTTAATCAAATTCGGTCGTGTGACCCATCATTCGACTCCAACTCTGCAGTTTCATCGACCATTTGGGACATTAAGCATGTCAACTAGACAATTGGGGTCAAATTTAATTAAAAATCAAGTGACCCATCAACATGCTTCCAATAGGCTACCAAGCTATTTGGTAGCCGTAATTTGATCACAAGACCTTTGTTACATTGGCAACCTGATGGTCCAGGTTTATTAGATTAAAAGTTTGATTTGTAAAGAGACATTTTGGTGAGCATTCGGACTTAATGACTTTCTAAAAGCAAACGTATCTGTTTGACATTATTGGTTGGTCGCGAAGATCCAAGAGATAGATTAACAAATCAGCGGTGCAAATCTCTAGAGGTCAAACAAGTACGCGGCCTTGAGGCATTACAATAGCACAGAAAGCTCGATATGAAAGCTCTACCGACGCCGACCAAGTGGTGAGCAGCTATTTGAAGATTAAATACAGTAATTATTTTTAGTACTTTAGGCTTTTGATGTTGCGCATGAGATCAGTACTTATCCTGGCATGTCAATGGAATAACCAATTGAATGCTGATGTAAATGGAATCCTTCCCATCAGATCATCTTGTCAACTTGATATTAGTTTTGTTGCCAAGCTCTGCAGCAGCGTGCACTATTGGGACTGTCGCAATAGTTAACGGTAGCTTTCATGTCTGTTAAAGATTATGGAATGGTTGATTTCTTTGCTCGCTTCTTTTGGTCAGATGGTTGGAAACAAGTTCTCATGCTTGGTTTTGACGCCACTTAACTAAGCCAGAAATAAAGCATTGGACTGAATTTGTAGATAAGCTGAGCACCTACTCAAAATGAATCGAATTGCCTTCTAATGATGATACAAATATTGGCACGATCGGCATGCTAAAGACTTGCAACCCAAAGTGGTGTTGCCAGTCTATCAAGCTGTTGGAAACAGCCAATTTTGATTCCTACGTTGGGAATCGACCCGATGGATTTCGCATAAAAATGACGAGCATTCGAATCCCAATATGGATTAACTTTTCCATTCAGGCAAGCCGCTTTAACCTTCTGCTTAAGACCCTGAATGTGGACAGGAATGTCCGAGCCGTCGTTGATTACTGCTGGGAATGTGGCCACTGGGAAGGCTGCCACAGTGATAAAAAACATCAAAACTGCTTGAAGGGGATGCTGACGAACGACCAGATTTGCACATGATGTCGTTGTCACTACCCCAACAACTGTTCCGTATTTTAGAAAAAATGACTGCCGATAGAAGATGCCGCTGAAAAATTGCAGCCTGAAATTTTGAACACATGAAGATATCTGTAGCCTCGAGCGAGTTCTGCTGTGACGCTGCCACATTGTATTCTACAATTAAAAATAAACCACATTCGGTAGGCTAGAATTAGATGACTCTCTATAATTTAAATAATGTATATTTAAAACTGGCTTCAAAGTCCCGGCACCTTTGCCGGTGCCAGTATTCACAGTTTTGGAAAAACAAGATTTAAATTTAAACACAGAAGAAAATTTAGTTTGCTAAATAGCCCCAACCGCTCCCTTAATTACTTACCTTGAATTTGAAATTAGTCCACGGGTCGTTTAGCTGGCAACTCTTCAAGTCAATTTGATGAAAAATGCAGTGAAACGTCCGCACAGGCTTCACCCCTGGACTGACCTTTACTGCACCACCCACAGTTCTCGGTCGACCTTTCATCTTTGATTGGTTCTGGAAATTTGTGTGTTGTGTTAGTTGATGTCTAATGATACTGATGAATATTGGGAAGCAAAGCTAATATCAAAATGGCCGCACGAACTCAGTTAGGTCTGCCTGAGGGAGGAAGAATAGGAATTCGAGCAAACAGGCAAATTTCCAGAGCCAATTAAAGACAAAGGGTCGACGGATCACTGTGGGTGGTAATGGTCAGTCCAGGGTTGATGCATGTGCTGACTGCCGCAAGTTATTGA
>JAQIWI010001405.1:0-16735 GCA_034698825.1 Deuterosminthurus bicinctus | reverse complement strand
GAAATTTCATAAAATTATGATTTCAAATCGAAATTTTAAAAAATTATGATTTTAAATCGAAATTTCATAAAATTATGATTTCGAATCGAAATTTCATAAAATTATGAATTTAAATCGAAATTTCATAAAACTCTGATTTTATGACAGTTAAAATGTAAATACAATGTCAGCTGTTCCATATATAATAACAGCTGATGTACTTAATTGCAATTAAAACAGGGGTAATACAAGACAATATTAATGAAGATTAAATTAGCATTACAGTATCAGCTGTTCCATATATAATAACAGCTGATGTACTTAATTGCTTTTAAAACAGGGGCAATACAAGACAATATTAATGAAGATTAAAACAACAATTCAATATCAGCTGTTCCATACATAATAACAGCTGTTGAACTTAATTGCACTTAAAACAGGGGCAAAATAACTCAATTTATATGTTCAGATTTGAATGAACCAATAAGAAGCGTTGTGAAAGACTCCCTACCAATAGGCACAAAGAGCGCGAAAACTCCCTAACTTTAATGTCAATTATCTCGAATGGATCTTAATTTTTTGAGAGTCTTTTTTCAGTTAATTAGTTAACAACCATAGGGGTATCAAATTATAAGGTCAAAAGTCACAAGACGCAATGTTCCGGAAACACCAAATTGAGCTTTGCAAAAAAAATAAAGACTCTCAATGAGCATTATACTTACTCAAACATATGACTTTCTTGTAGTGACTTGAAGTTTTTTTCAGTTCCAAGTCGGTAGTTGCTTACACAATGGACAAAATTCATCTAGACAGCTGGACTGTTGTGTTATTTGAGCCTGATTATTGCACGCGTGGCCGTGTAAATGACGTCATAATACGATTCGGAAGAAACAAGCCAAACACCTACGAGTATTCAGGTGGGTTGGTGGGTTCGGATATGAGTGGGTAACGGGACTATTTTTTCAGAAAACAAATTGCTAGGTGAGTAGAGGTTACAATATTTTTTGGTAACAAACAAACTGCTACAGCTTGACGCCAAATAAAAATTGTTATGATAAGCAAACAGATCGAAAGGTAAGGTAAAGTAGCCTGTGGTGGCAATATTCTCAAAAACAGTATGTCAGTACAAAGATAACGTTTTCTTTGCGAATTCACATAAATGACCCTACCGGTTTAAATGAGCTTGAAATTTTACTTTATGGTGGCTTGATTTCTACAGTTCACGTGTTCACGCTGAAATCAAGCACCCTGGCCGACTTCCATACAGTAAAGCGAGCTCAGGTTCAATTTTTCTCTTGATCATCTCATGTCGCCGTCTTATAGCTGTGGTTTTTATGTCATTTCTACGCTTCTTCATCCCTGGTCGATGAACGAGAAATGCATTGTCAAGCACATGGAACTCATAGTCCAATAGACACAAAATGTAAGCCTACAATGAACAACAAGACAATGAAACTTTGGTTCTAAAATTGTTTCTAGATCCTGTGATATTATCTCACCTGGATCATCCTATCACCCCGACCCTCCCAAGTCAACCTTTCGTCATACATAGGATCAGATTTAGTTCCAATGTAAATTGGCTCCCAGTTGAATTGATCGTTTTTGCGCTTCCCAACCGTGAAAACATGCAGGCCTTTCGTTGCATTGGCCCTCAGCCACTCTTTCTGCTTCGAGTTTAGAAAACAATTAGGACATATTTGAGCATGAGAAGGCTCGGCAATTCTTTTGCTCAGCATCTTCTGCAGCTCGCTCTTGTCCCGAGGTAAGGCCGACACAAATGCCTCTACTTCAAATATCGGCAGCACAAACACTTTTGGGTCGGGGCTCATCTGGAGTTTGCTCCCATCCCTTTGGATCATTTCCAAGAAATCTGGAATCAAGCTTGGGCTTGGGTACAGCTCAATATCCGAGGCCAGGACGTAGTGTGTAGAAGCCATTTCACGGGCCACGTTTCTCCCCACGTTCACTGGATAAGGCAGCTTTCTACTTTTTCTAAATGTTGTCACGTTTTGCCCAAAGCTCGGCACGATTAAGCAATTTACTGAGGGCAGTCGACTGAAAGCCTCATCTGCACTTTTGCTTAAGTCTTGAGGGATGTGTGAAGTGTCGAAAAACAAGTGGAAGCTCACAAAGTCTCTCACAAGGGGCGAGCATTCCCGCAGGTAATGGATTCGCAATAGAGCATCATCCAAGTCTGTTCCAGGGGTGTACAAACTGAGGGAGACTGGACCCAGCCAACGCTCCAACAAGGGAACCAAATTGTCCAGATAAGTGTGGTCCGCATGTGTTGTGTATGTCACAGACTCATCACAGGCAAAACGAAGCTTGGGCTTTACGTAATTATACAAAACCCAGAAGGGTCCTCTTTGACCCAAAAATGACACCTGGCTGAAATCATCACATGGAAATAGTCGTTGTCGCCTTCTCATGTTTCCAGCTTGAATTTTAGCAAGACCGTTGGCAATACCCTCAGCAGGAGTTTCTTCTTCTGAATTTGATTCGACCAGAACAAGAGCAAGTTCATGCTCAAGTAGCTTTTAAGGTCAAAAAGGGCTTACCTGTTGACTCGGCCCTGGTCATTCTCTTGGTGTTGTTGCTGTTCGACTTGGAAAGAAAGATGTTCGTAAAGTCTACGTTTATTGCGATAGTTTGCGTAGGGAGCGGGAGATATATCGACGTACAGTACAAGATGAAGGAAAGCAAGGTGAACAAGCTGATGGCGACGCTTAGTCGTGTGGCGCGTCCAACCATTTTCATGGAAAGTTTTTAGTGTACGGAACTAATTGACAACCGGTTACATTGCGGTGGGAGCTTAAGGCCCGTAAGTGTTAGTGAACGACTGACATTTACTTGAAACACTTTAAGCACAAATTTCTATTACAGTAAGTTGACTGATTTTGTCAACAACAAACTTAGTTGCTAAGCCATTTAGCATTCAAGGCACTTGGGACAACGCACAACGGCCCTGTAAACCAATAATAAAAAATCCAATTTAAATGAATAGCTCGTCATTCCGATACAAACTAAATAAAATTAACTTACCGACCGGGGTTATGGTCCTTTCCATGTGTTCCACTTAAAGGTTTAAATTATGAAATTATCACAACAAATGAAGGAAAGTCTTTAGTTTATTTATGACAAAAATGTTACCCATATTTTCGTGCTGTCTAATTCTATGTGCTGTATCAAAAAATTAAACAACCAAATTAAAACGATAAGAAACTAGTTGTGCAGGTAAACACCAAATAAAAGTACCTTACCGGCTGATCTCTTGCCATGTGTTTTTATTGCATCGTCGACTATTGGATTTAGAAATATGTAGTTATTTAAAAGAAAAATGCACCAAAGATTTTGATTATGAAAAAAGTTATAATTCCGTACGTGAGCCTGATAGCTCTGCTATAGTTGTGATGACCAAGCAGGCCACGCAAAACATTAAGCCGAGAGAATACGTCATTTTTCTTTAGAAAAATACGGGAGCTCTCATCTGACTTTGTGGGCGTCTTCTGCAAGATTATTCGTTGCTTGAATCCTTCCATGTTGAAGTTCTTCCGTGTTAATTTGTCATCTTTGTTCCATTGCATTATGTTTTGTTTGTTTTAATAAATTCGCTGAGTTGCCTCATGGTATCGTGGATGTTTTAAATACATCTCTGTTCAATTTAGAGGAACTAAAGCTGTTTAATGCTGTAGTAAATGCTTGCACGACATTTTGAATTGGACATGTAATTCACCTCCAGATGGCCGGTAGCAGCAGCATTATTATAAGCACGAGAAAAGAACCCACAAGAGCGTTACTCAATTCTATGGCAAATTCTCGTGCAAATGTCTATTTGTGCCTGCACATATGAATGAACATGAGCACCCCTAAAACTCTTGTCATAAGACTTTGCGGTCATAAGGAACGCATAGCCAAAACTAGGAAAATTTGCGCAAACCGAGACCATTTTAAACCATACATTGTGCAAACAGCTACTCAGTTGACATTTACTTAAAATAAACATGAATTTTTCCAAATTTGTATGGTCCTTTTCTCACTCAGAACAATGTCCCTACTCAAGTTTTTACTAAATAAAGTTTAGATGGGTTTTAGCCCCAAGATCACTCCTACAGAACGTTTACCATACGTTCAGTTGTTAATGCGAGTTGGACGCGATCGTCTGCTTCCTTTCGTTCAGCTGGACCCTGCTTCCGTATCTAGCCTCCACAAAGAACAGTACACCAGCAACTGCAAAACATCGAGTAACAAAATTAAAAAGTGCTCCAATACTCGAGTTCTGTAATGACATTGGTCTATAATTGGGATTAGCATGCTTTGCTGCAAATTTTTGCCGTTTCCGCTCTTGAGCTTCCGAAGATTTGCTCCTGTACTTCATATAAATACCAGACTCGAACAACGCATTCATGGTTTTGGGTACAATATTGTAGAATCTACTCACATCATCGGCTAAACAGTACTCTTGAAAACTCAGAAAGTCATCTTTCGAATTTATGTTGTGATGAAACTTTAATTGGTGGTTTTTACGCATTGCTGGCTGGAAATATAGCATCCAATGGTAATAGAATGCTTTCAGAGGTGTTATGACAGCTGTACGAGTCGCATTAAGTTTGGACCAAATCAAATCCGTTCACCTGTCGTTACACGAAAGTTCAACGCGCTTTTTGATTTCCTCAAACGTGTAATTTTGTATTCTGTTGAGACCAAAAATGAATCTGCATTGTTCGTTTGGTGAATCTGAGCAAAACTGCTCGAAAGATTCCAAGGTCATTTCATTCCAAGTAAGATTCTGAGCATCCAGTACCCTACACATCTCATCCCGCATCGGTAAGTAAAACGTGAAGTTAGAGGACAGAATTTGAGCCACACGTGTCCATTGGATGTGAAAAGGAAATGCAACAATCTGGGTCGACTTCCAGGATGCCAAGTAGTATGCACACAGGAAAAATCCAAACGCTAGCCAGACCATTCTCAACCGTATCCATTTGCAATTTTTAGGCTTTTCTTGCTTACGAAACCATAGTTTCGGTCTAGATTGGCCTATTAGAGCGCCAAAGACCCAAAGGAAGGCATCCACAATACTTTCAAGTTTCTTGCAACGACCAGACATGTCAGAAAATCCCAATAGCACAGACATGACTATATTCAGAAGCAATATTGAGATCCAACCAAGGGTGCTCCAAGGCTCCATATAAATTTTTATCGACGGATCGTCCTCTACAGCTCCATCGCTTGTAATGAAGCGGAACGAGTTAGTGCGACCCGTAAGGTACACTCGCCTTCCACTACTGGTAGGCGAATCCCTATAATCCACATAGTACCCCTCACCAAATGAAGGTTTGTTGAATACGTTCACACCTTGTCTGATGTCCACTCCTGCCCCATTGGCAACAAAACGCTGAATTGCTGCAGACATTGCCGAGTTTTCTTCCATCTTTTTCGTGATGTTGCGCTGAGGAAGACCAACTGCGGCATTATAGAACCAAGTTATGTTCCTTCCTCCATGAATTTGATCCGTGAAACCTTGCATTAGATTAGCTGAGCAAAGCTCTGAAGGTTGGCAACTGAACCCAACCCAATTTATACCATTTTCATAAAATCTTACGTGCAGGTAGTTACCAGAAACGATTCTGAAAGGTTGTTGTTTGACATTGAATTCATATTTCAAAATAAAGAGCGGCACTGTTCCTGGGAAGCTTCTGTACAAAAACGAGGCGAATTTCTTGAATCGAGGTTGTTCTTTCCGAATATCATGGAAAATCAAGAGGAAGTCAGGAATTGACGGATGCCGTACTAATACATTTTCAGAATTTTGTTGAAGATTTCCGCCGTGAGACGTCTGCAGTGCCTTAGTCAGGAGACTGGGAGCGAACTTTTTATTTACAATCTGTGCAGTATCTTTCGTATGTAGAAATACTGCAGTTAGAATGCAATTCAGGAATCGTAACCGATCAGCTGAATACAAAAAGGAGGTGACGTTGTGGTTTATGTGGACTGGATGTGAAATTGCAGAACAATCCACCAAAGTTGTGTACTCAATGAAAACGAAGACGCATGAAGCAAAAGGTTGGAGAGGAGGGGTCGTGTCCAGCACCATGTCTCTTGGAAAGAGTACAATTTCCATTGTTTGCTGGCAAATCTATGTGACACGACGCTGTTATGTCGAAAGGTCTTACAGTGGCTCATACTTCGTTCGTGTCCGGTGGGTACTTTAAATGCAATTAAAATAATAAGCTTACGGCTTTGTTCGCGCTTGTTCAAAATAATTGTGTCAGAAATACCAAAATGACAATGGCAGTAACGATATTAATTCTCTACTTACATCACATTGGTCTAATTGAAGAGATCATTAAATCAATTTCTTAAAAATGACTGCTTAAAGTGATAAATCATTTAATTTAACAAGCAAGATATCATTAAATCTTATTTAGCAAACTGATGTACATAATTTATTATGTATTAGGTACTATTCCATGAAATAAAAACAAACTCATCCAAATGTGCCCACAACTAATTAAGGTATATACGTAACACACAAGTCATTGCTTCAAAAACAGCAACCAAAAAAGAAAGCACCCACTCACCTAATAAATATAGAACACCCCTACAAGGTTATCAGCCAAATGTTAAAAAGTTAGCAGAAATACAAGCTGGTTGATTATCTCGTCATAAATGCCAATAGGAACCTCAACTGAGTAATCCACAAAGTTCTCTACATCGAAAACAACTGGCCTTGTAGCTTTTCCACTTTCAGTGAAGTCAAGTGGAGTCGCTGCTTTGGAGATAGCTCAAAATAGTACGGCTCATCTGTACTATTCAGGGCAGCTACTATGGCCTCTGTAGATTGAACAACCGATAAAACCTCAAAAGCGAACCAAAACAGTTGTTTGAACAGGGAGACTCCGAGACAAACAGCTCCAAAATATATCACAGTTGCGTCCTTTGTATGCCTGAAAGTGATGTACAGAGCAGCTACAATTGAGCAGGGTGTACTGAAGATCGTTGGCACATCACCAACTTGACCCAGCTGTTGCATAGGCAGACGTCAATATGAAGGATGTGGTACTTTTGACGTAGTAAAAATTAACGGGAGTAGAGAAATCTCACAAAGAAATGTCGTGAGATCCAAAACTCCGCTGAACAGTAATCGTTTGTAGCATTCTTACCGTCTGCCAAATGATGACAGAATATGAGCCACGCGTCCCCATCTTGTTTTTTCAGTCTGCATATGCCCTTCAAGATCAATGGAGAGTTGAATGAATCAGTTTTTCTATCTTCTCAAAGACCTGCCAAATATTTGCTTACTGGCCCCTTGCTGATTTATACTACGCAGAGCCCTGAATTTTAGAACCATTTTACCGGATCAAGCGAACGGACGACGGTGAATATGAATACAAACTTCCTTGCGAGTCCAGCCACGACTGCTGCTAATGAAAACTAAGCAAATATTCCCTCTCTCTCTCTGTCCAGCAAACTGGAAGAGGCTCTTAAAAGTTGGCAAAAGCATTAAAACCCAGGTGAGGCGATACAAAACTGTCATAAAATACCGCCAAAAGCTATATAGAAGGCCATATGGAGACATTAAAAGCAAGTAGAACGAAGGTTTTCTCCGGGCAATAGTTCATTACTTAAGCCACGTAGGCAGGGAAAATCAATCTTACTTAGGGTAAGACATTTGCAGGACGTTTTAAAACGAATATTAATGTAGTAGAACGCCTTTTTCCAATTTATACTTTTCTCTCTGTCAAAATGCCGTCGTCCACGAATTGAATATTAAAATTTTGAGTATACAAAAAGGATGGAGAGTCGGCAAGTGTGGCTTACTCGCCTCTACTTGACAGGAAAAGTAAAAAGCCGAGTCCTCAAGACGGTACTACGAACCCGTATAATTATGTATTTACATACAAATCCGGACTCTGTATTAGTATTACAATACCTTACATGCAAAGGACCGAGAGGTCTTACTGATAGCAGGCTTCATGGAGAATTTTGTCAGTACATTTCTATTTTGCTTGTCAACGGAGCAAAACATCGCATCCTCTATTAAACAAAATTGCTTGTTCTCATACGTCGCACATGACAACGAATCTGATGGCTCAATGTAAGTCACGCGTCACCAAGGACGCAATGTGACAAGATGTAATTCAATCCACAGTAGGACTTAGATATTGCAATGTCCAAGATGGAGTAAAAATTTATTGCCTTAACTGTATTTAAATATCGGAGGGAATTGAAATGTAAAATACTCAGAAAAATGATTGGAGAAATGACTACGCCAGCTTTGCTACTATTTCAATTAAACTCAAGGCGAAAGCGCCGGGCAGGACAACATGAGAAATAAAATCAATATAAAGTATCGACCAGTTTAACGTCTTTTCCCTTTTTAGCCACGACACGTGGCTTTATCAAAGACCTGAGAAATGAGTCATCAAAAAATGCCTTATATCAAAGGAGTTGGAGGTCACAGGAGGTCTTAGATTGGCAAGAAATTTATATCATCGTGAAGGGTTTGACCGTCAACTGTCGCTTTTGCATATGCCAGTTTCGGATGTCAACTCAGTCAGCGACAATAAATTCAAAACCGAAGGTGGGTGGCCAAAAAGATGGGGGAACCAGGATGATGTCATATAATTGAGTCTTTAATACTTTTCTGCGAGCAGTTATAAGTCATTCGGCATGTCGACGGAGATAAGCGACGTGTCGCGTCTGACGTCATGCAATTGCGTTGTTCACTTGGCGATGCCTAGTTACATGACTCATGCTACGGGTTTATGGGGATGACGTCATAGGGAAACCAGGGGGCAGCTAAAATAAAATCGATGCAAATTAAGTACGAATCGCGAGTGTCTTCAAAGGAACATAAGACCCATACAAAAAATTTGGTTCTACGGATACGGTATCAGCTTCTTCCAAACTTCAATTTGTGATTGGATTTAACTTTCCTTCAGTGTTTTACTACTAACTGGTGAACGGACCTTTCATTTTGAACCGATCTACTGATTGTCTTTTAATCTAAGACTGGTTGATCGAAAATCCCTGGCTCAGCAGTTACTTTTGTGTAAAAACTCAACCAACTTTGGGGGAACCAAGGGGTACGCGCGTCAATCGGAAAGGTAACACCGGGTGCCTGAGAAGAGTGGTGAGACCAAGTAGTGATGTCCAAGCAGCGGAGGTGTAAGACCTTCCCGAAAGCCTTTGTGCAATATCAGCGCAAACGAAATGTTGATGTTGACTTGTTACTTGTTCGAATTGTAGCTTTTTGTAAAGGTTCAAAATATGGGTTGGGTGCTTGGGTCACAGACTCTTCCGTCGAATCTTCTCATTTAAAACTTGGTGGGGTAACAGCTTGATATTTACTTACGCAAAACATCCATGGTTGTCCGGTACAGTTCGCCTTCGTTCGAACATCCCCGACATCGTCCTACGGAACCACCACCGCAATACACACAAAACTCTAATCCCAAACCTCCTGTTTTCCTTTATCCCCGCAGACAATCACATGCTTCCAGAGAATCATTCCACATACCCGTGGCTTCTACGGTCGACGAAGTCGGGATATTTTATGGATTTCTCGTCAAAATTGTTGTCTTGACGGAAAACCAGCATGAAAGTAGGACAAAAGGATATTTTGCCCACGTGGTATTAATTATTCAAACTGACTTACATGACGACGATGGCGAAAACCTTGTGCTAGGAGAAATTTTAAAGGTTTGTCCCTCCTTTTCTCTGTTTTTCTCTCCAATACAGCAGAAGTTATTCTACTGAAGGAACCTCTTTGTCCATACGTGTCTAAGCCACGTCGGGTACGAGCGCTCCTCTTAGTTCACTGCAAGGCAATATGTAGGACAAACCTTCATTACTTTGCGGAGGGCAGCTCACTCGTCCTACCAACATCAACCCTGGCTGGTTTGCCTCCTGGTTCAATCACGGGTCGGACAATTAAGAAGAAACACAACAGGTACGTTATGCAAAACTCAAACTTAAGACTTCCCAATAATGTTAAATATTTAGGGAATTAGGCTTAAACATTTGAAGATTGTACGATTGTTCAACCAGCGATTAATGCCATTTTCTGTTTTAATTTGACTGGATTTTGGGGTTTCAAGAACGGGAATTTTTATCAACCAGAGAAAAAAGCTGAATTTCGATCAGTTAGAACGAGAAGTAGTTTTCAAGAAAGAGTTGAGGTTAAGAGTGACTCTAGAACTAGGTAACAGGTGGCAGGCTCGACATCTGGCAGAAACAATGGATGAATGATTACTGAAGAAACGGTAAAACGGTGCTCAGTTCGCCATCCATCCACGTCTAAATTAGTTTTTGGTATTGATTTGATTTCATTAATTGTTCCATACCAAACACGATCAAAACTTCCTTTATGTAATATTTGTGAGGCTACTGAGCCTGAAATGGGTAACCTCCTTGACAGTCGTTCATTTTTTTGAAATTAGGTATTGTACACTGTTTCCCACAAGTAGTGCAGTTTTATTGTCTAGCACTTTTTTTCAGTCATCTTGCAGAACATGGCATTCTCATGGGATAGTTTTCTCAAAAATTGTATCCTTTTGACAGCTTTTGGGAGCTCCATCCACAACCAATTTTAATGTCGCACTGAAATTCGCCACAGCACAGTAGTTATATATGCTAAAAGTATTTAAATGTCAATTATGATTGACGTGGCAATACAGCCAGACAGCCGTAAGTGGGTAACCGCTACACTTCACATGCTAAGAATTTTAATAATTACCAATCGGCGCCTTTTACACAATCAAAAAGGCGTCGTCGATCTTGAATATAAATTTGACACTTCTAGGTCTTTTAATCAAAGTTTTCTGACAAGTCTCTTAATATTTTCCACTCCGAAGCTTTGATAAGAGAAGAGAACAACAGACCATTTTCTGTCTCGTCTATTTGAATTTGAATTCTTTTATAATTGTTATGGAGATAAAACCTGCAATAACTTGAACTTTAGCTTGACAAGCTACCGTGGTTTGGTGGTTAGAGCATCAACGGCTCTGAACCTACGATGCTTTGCTTTAATTCCCTGGCTTGACTCTCGCAGTGTCAGCATTGGCCATTGGCCAGCCCAATGGTTTTACGACTAACCAAAGAAAAATGTTCGAATGCTCTCAATTCTGGTAGGAAAATCCAACCTGGATCGGTGGTACCCCCGGGGTTGATCACAGACTGCCTTCGTGGATAGGCGGGTTCCTGCGGGAAGCAACTTCCGTGTAAGAGTATTTGGGCGGGGATGCCGAGAAATAGCTTAAACAACCCGTAAGGGTAAGCCAACTCGGGATCTTGTTCTTCAGTGGACTGTGCTTACAGTAGAAAGTAGAACTCAGTACACATCTGCGTCCCGCAGTTCTGCCAGACACCGTGAAATTTCAATTTAAAAGTTACAACCAGGAACCTTTTAAAGTTAACTCGAACAAACTCTAAAAACCTTACTTACTCTGAGTAAATGCAAACTCAGTCAAGGTTCTCAAAAAATAATTTAAAAACGTTGACCAAGTACAGAATCTACAATTGAAACTGGCCGTTTAGTATAAGCTACCATCATAACAACAGAAAATGGTGAGGAAATCCAATTCTAGAAGAAAAGGGATGCAACCAGGAGTCCAGCGTGGAATAAAAACAAAACCTACCAGTGTGAGAAAGTCGTCGTCCAAATTGGTATCAGTATTAGAGCGGAGGATTGAAAAGTTGACCATTGCAGCTTACGGCATGGTGATTCGAGTTTGCATCGCAATGAATCTTGTGCCCTTCACGAAAACCTTGGAAGGAGTCTATGAGGTCAAAGCCAAGAACGAATTAAACTCATATAAAATTTACAAAATGATCACTGGAGTCATAGCAGTACACCGATGTGCAGTAGCACTCAACGCTTGCACTAAACAGGAATTCACAACCGCGGCTCTGCTGTCCGTCGTTGAGGCTATAGGATACACTGCTGGATGGATCATCAGCGTCTACAATGCATCGGAGACAGCAACTCTCCTCAACAAATTCAACATGATTATTGCATATTTGCAAGCCAAACGATGCCGCGAGTTAACCATGTTTGGGGACCTACGACTGAGCCTCAAAGTCATCTCGACAGTTTTGATGATTCCAATGATCATACTGACTACCGCAGTTGCTAATGGACTTCTTTTCGGGGGGCTGTCAACTTCCTTCATCAGACTTGCAGATGTCGTTATTGATATCAGCTCCGAAGACCGGATATGGTGGCAGCTACTCTTCCTACCACTGGAAATAATCAGTGTCTTCACGGTCTTAATGACTGCTTGTGTAGTCTGCGTCTCCGCCTTCACTGCGTTGCACATCTCGAAGACATTTGGAGAGCAAATCAGGTAACCACAATTAACTAATTTGGCCAGTAAGAGTTTTATGATTAATGGCATTGAATCGAAACAGAGACATGAAAGTTGTCGACCTGGCCAGCCGAGATGAGGTAGAGCGAATGTATATTTGCTGGGAACTGTACGAAAAAATGTCAAGGCGCTGGTTGATGCCACATACCACTGCTATTATTGCCAGCATATCGTGTGGAGCTATAATCAACATATTTGTGGCCATCAAGTACACGAACCTACCAACTCTGATACACTCTGCAGAGACCATCGTAGGCCCAAGTCTGCTGTTCTTGCTTGCTGTGGGAATGTACGATGCTGTCAAGGCTCGGCAGTTATCTGAAGGAGTTCTCACTGATCAACTGAAGGATTTCGCAGCACCCGGCTTTGGGTATGTTACTCTGAGAGATCGACGAGAAATGTTGAAGAAGGTGAAAACCATGAGTCCGATCACTGTACCAATCGGCACCTTCACTAATGTGCAGTTCTCAGTTATGGTAGCTGTATGGGAGGAAATCATTAACCAAATCCTCTTCCTACTGTCCTTGTAAAACATGAATGGAGCTCGTAGTCATTGTAGGTCATTTAATCGTGTTTTCTCACAATAGGACCACATTTCTGGCAGTTCTCACCACCAATTCAGACAGAATCCTTTTTTCAACACAACTTCGCAGTGTTACTTGTAGCTGTAACATTGGTTTCACAGACATACCTGCGAGTACTAGTCGAGCGTGCATAGAAGAAATTGCATTTGATCCCAGGTCGCCTGAAAGCTTAACAAAATTACTAAACCAACTTTTTTGTGGGCTAGATCTTCGCAGAAGTACCCGAGAAACCCGGGTTAATGGGTATGGTTTTTTTAATAGCAAAATGTTAGACATTTATTAACGTTTAGGTGACAAGGGTTTACAAGCTTATTCATTTCAGTAAAGATGTATCACATAAGATTCAAAACTCAGCATTGAGAAAACAAACCGCAGCTTTTGTGTTCACACTCACTGCAGCACTTCTTTCTTTCATTTGCTTTAATTAGAGGTTAAGGGATTTTTATAACTACTGAAGGCCAAGTTATTTAATGGGTATGGGTACGGGTTTCGGTACATAAGCAAAGTACCCGGGTAGGTAGTGGGAGTGGGTCTCTAAATTTATGAACGCTCAATGGGGAAATTTTCGGGTGTGGGTCTCAGAAAAAACCTACTCGAGTTGGTAAAATGTGGGTACGGGTACATAAAAAGTACCCATACGGGACTCAACTATGGGCTATGCTCATTCACAATCTATGACAAAAGTTCAAGATTCCTCAACTGTTCGACCAACCTTCTGCACATTCGTGGCCAATGGCGTGGAACTTTCAGGAGGCAGATCTTGTCCATACCTTCGACTGGAATCAACGTTAGTAAGTTTCCACTCATTTGAACGGGCGTCCACATCGATTTTGACTTTGTCTTGCAAAATATTGTTAACTTGCTGGTTACCTAAAGTTAGGACAGGACGACAGCTTACATGCTTGAAAATTGGCTTTTACTTAAAATCTTTGCTGCCTGCACAAAAGACTTGAAATATTTGCAGTAAAATTCACTGGGCTACGTTCATAAATTAGGCAACAAAATAATAACTAATAACCATGTTGGTTTGCTGGGCCATGTTGAAGAATCATAAAATAACAAAGAGTCCCCAGCTCCTTCGGTCATTTCTCGTTGATCAAGTTGAAGAGTCTTGGGCGATTGATGCTGTACTTCTTGGTGGCATCTGAGAAATCAGAATGAAATTTCATTTCATATTTATAGGTTTTTGTCTTACAGTAAAGTGTAATTGGGAAAGTTGGGTACGAAAAAATCATGTCGTCACTGACACAGACAGGGGCTTAAACTATGAGGTTTTTTTACATTCAATTTTGCTGTGTAATTTCGGAACGAAACAAACGTATTTACATTTTTAGTGCTCATGCATATGGGGAATTATGCCTCTGTCTCTGTCACTCCTGGTATTGGAGTGGTGGATGATTGCTGCATTTATATTGAAAGATTTAATTGAACTGCCCAGACAATTTGACTGCAAAAAAGTTATCCGAAATAAAATTTGTTCCGTCGGAAATAAAAATGTTGCACCATTGCAGTGCTCTCTCACCTTATTTCTCATTCTTGTCAGCTGACAAAGCACATTCGTCACCCAATTCCACGCTCACATCCGTCTTGTCAGAACTCTGCACAGTCATCAGCTGAATCATGCTCGTCTCACCCGCTGTAGACTCTTCTTTGGGTGAGGGAAAATAAAACAATGTTTTCAGCATGTAAAGTGTAGCAATCAACGACGATATGATAATGATGATGCTGATTTCCAAGTAAAAGTTTCCTACGTCGAGGATTAAAATTGCTGACCAAATAATGCAACTAATAACGACACAAAATAGGACAAACCAATACATTTCACTGATTAAGTAATAAAAATTCCAAACAGCAAAAATAATTATTTCTTTTATATTCGCTGTGACTGTGTGCAGCTTAGCAATACTTGTTGCTAAAATAAGACGACAGTAGTACTGCAGTAGAGAAACACTGACTGACGTAAATGAAGGCTACAGTAAACTGTTTTATACTAGTGCAGCACCTATATAACTCTGAAGTGTCTGACGTGAAAAAAGACGTGAGATTTGGAATGACTGTGTTGACTGCCCGTGAGGTTAACAGGGGAGCAACTAATTAGATCAGAGAGCAAGGAGTTATTTGCTCACAGGACAGATTGATTTGATTCCATACTGCACGCTTATATAGGAGATAAGATAGCAGTAGTGGTCAGCACTTTATGGGTTGACCATGTTTACACAATTCATTACAATTACCTCACATCATCACAATGACTGTAGCCAAATTCTCCCAGCACGTCCGTCCAGTACAAAGTGAATGAGGAAATCTGGCTAATGGAATACTTAGCCAGAGATACAAGTACAGCTTTTAACTCTCCTAGGATTACGTATGAACTCAGGGGACCTTTGGAGGAGAACGTACCTACGTCAAGTACTGTTCTACTGCCACACAGCTAACCGAATAGTCTGAGAGCATTCAAGTCTCTTTGAGATGTTTCTCGGCTGCCACAGCACCCAAGAAGTCCGGGACTCCTCATCCCGCGAGTCTCAGCTCAATCAACCCAATCGTTTAAAAAGGTGACAAAGAGTGACACATTCATGAATTGCACCCAAAACTTTAGCTCCACGAACTGAACAGCTAAAATTTGCCCTTTCAACTTGTTGTATGAGTTCGAGTTTGAGTAAACAGTTTATGCCCGCTCTTACTTATCTCAGGTGTTCAATAAGGCATTTTCCATGCATGTCTCTAATCGGCGTTCTGGTCAATCAGATATCCACAATCAATCAGCCCTGGCAATCCACTTTGCTAGTAAAACCACAAATTACCATAACTGTGTTTTTATGCTATCATCGTGTCATAAATTGCCGCTTCTGTGTGCATGCAATACTTGTTTTACAAGATGCCATGTCTGCAGGAAGTTCATTTCAAAGTTCAAACAGCTAAATTTTGTCGTAGATCAAAAATATCTGTCCAGCATGATCTTGGGGATGATGACAGAACAAGTAAATTTCAGCTTCGAAGTTTACGACCTAAACGGAGATGGAAGTTAAGGCCGTGAGGAAACTGTATCAATGCTTCAAGGTTGCATCCGTGAGCTTAGTGGGTCCAATGATGAAGGCAGAGTTCAAATGACGCATGCCGACATTGTTGAAATGATTCTCAAAGAAATGGACACGACACGCAATGGCTACGAAGCCTTTCGAAATTCCGTCGAGAAGGATCCGACGCTAAAGCCTGTGGCAAAGTTCTGCTGGCCAAGTGAAAGGCTTCGTAGCTTCATGGTCATTATCAGTAATCAGTCATGAGTCAGTCGGGGGCTACCGCGTGTTGATGGGCAAAGCGCCAACACAGCCTCCCTCGATAGCTCCACATACAGAACTAGACTAAAGTTAAAATAATTAGCCTAGCAAGCTAGATAGAATTACTAATGGAACTGACTGACACAATGTCACTCACACTAATTTGAACCCGTCTGCCGCTCATAATCATTTTCCATAGTACAACAACAGGCAAGAATTAAGTAACCAGTTGATTGGTCAAATGTGTGAATGTCATAGTATAATAGAGGAAATGACAGCCCACAGCACCCCAACCGTTCATGCTACTGTTCCACCGACCACAAGCCCCTACCAAGGTTACACGGAATGCTGAACTCCGCGGCTAAAGTAGTTGGATCTGACTTGCACGTTGTAGGCTCAGTTTTGTCGTCAACAATCGCGCTTTTTCCATTCCACTTTAGTTTAAAGCTACTGAAATCCAAACTTATTTGCATCCCTTGAGGAGGCATCTGGCCGTGGTAAATATATAGATTGCAGAATATAG
>JAQIWI010001404.1:0-16738 GCA_034698825.1 Deuterosminthurus bicinctus | reverse complement strand
TCACAATTCCCTCAAGATTTCCTCTTTTCATGAGGCCATGGTATAGGGGAGATTTTCAGCCCTTTTTACTAGTGAAAAATGGAGGTTCCAACTCTGCGAATCAAAAATTCATGAGGCCACTGATTGAATGTGGTGAAATATCGTTTGTACAGTACAGTATTGGATGAGGACCAAGTCCTTTGCATCTCACTCTCGCTCTGTCTTCGTCCCTCATTGCTACCTTTCTCAATTGATAAAACATGGAAGGGGGGGGATGGCGAGAGAGAAGTCCAAGTTAAACTTTTATCTGCAATAATATTCATTGCTGTGAGGGAAACAAAAGAAGTGAGCGTGCTTTAAGAGAAAAAGCTCAAGCTGAATTTGGCATCGAGGGGTAAGTTTGGAAGCTTTGTCCTGAAGGGACAAGCCAGTAGTTTGCGATTAGTCTTGATTCTCAGAGTGAGTAAAATCATGCCAATTTGTCTTCATCTACCCAGGCGTAGTAGAAATTCTAGACCGTCCTCACATTAAGTTTACAATCCCCATGGCCTGAAGTGTTTCAATGGGGATGTTCTTCTGCCTACGAATAAAGACCAACTACAAACTTATAGTATGACTCATCATCACAACAGCAACTTGCACAGTGTTGATCATGGGTCGCTACGTCGCCGTCCTTTCAGCACTGGAAAATTTCAATACATTTCAACCACTTAATATCAGTCATTGTGAGGCCATACACATGCAAGCATATGTTGATGTGCAGGAAGATAATTTTCCTGACTAAGATAGCGTGAGTGATTTGTATGAAAGTTTAACAAAAAAAATTATATACCACCGGCATCAATTAACAATGTGCTCACAACAGCTTGATCAAATCCGTCCCTCCTATCTTTGTCCTCACAATTCATTTCAGCGCTAATGATCATACTGATCATAGGCACAAAGGGTGTGAAGTCTAGGGACGATGAAAGCACTACAATTATTATTAATTAGAGAAGGAGCGATGATTTCATTGATTAGCATCTGTGCTACACTCAGCTGGTGATTTAGTTTTAGATTTCACTACAGTTCCCGCTTGCATGGGTAAACTATCAGAGTTTTCACCTATTTCTCATCATCATCCTTTAATGAAACTCGTTTGGGCAACAGAAAAGGATGATGCAGTCTCGCAGTAAATTCTAATCTTGTCTGATGAGAGTGTGAGCTGAAGCGAAAAGCAGCCGAGGCTAGCTGGATATTGGAAATGTAGTAGGTCTTATGAGATAGAGTGGAGGGAAGACTGCGTATGTTTGCGACGGTGAAAGAGTCCCAGAATCAACGTGTTTTTGGTTCAACAGAGCGAGAATTCCATTTCTTCAATAATGCCAGTACTCTGCCTCTCTCTTCTAACTCCCTCTTTAGCACCAAAGTCAGTGGACTAAAAAGCTCTTTGAGGCACACATGCCTCCGAAATCAGCCAGTCAGTCAATTATGCAAGATACCAAAGAGAAAACTAGCGTATGCATACAAACAGTTTCATTATGCTTCTCTTCAAATCTCCTCCAATCAGAAATTAACTAAGGACATTCAAAGTCAATTGCTGGCTAAGACAAGTAGGATAGTAAGGCAAATGGAACACCCTATGCGAGTAATGGCCTTTTACCTTTTCTGCATCGAACAAATTAACTGCAAGCAGACCTGAATATTTCATATTAGACTTCCTAAGTGCATTCAATGCTACGACATTTTCACAGCCAGTTCTTCCTGCATTGCTAAAAACTATAATGGCAACCACCGTTGAATGATAACGAGGATACTCCGAGGTTTCCACATGACTGCCGGAATCATTTGAAGAATTCTTCTGCGGTTATATGCTCCTACGACTCCATCTGCCTCTATGCAAATAAGACTTGCGAGAGGGGAGCAATAGCAATGGAGGAGATATCAGTGGTAGTGGAATGTAATACAGCAACCCTCTGGAGGAACTGAGGGTAGCATCAATTTATAATACACTCCAGCCTGCTTACTCCCTTACTAAAATTCTCTCCTGAAACTTTCCTGCGATCATGTCAATTTTTACTCAACGAAAGAATCCCCTAAGAAGAAGCTGGTTTTTCTATTCATGGCAAACTTTTCTCCTGTGTACTTTCAAGTCTTTCAGCAACTGAATAAAATTTACTTTAAAGAGCCACATTATTCACTAAGCCTATGATCAGCCAAACTGTTGGTTTCTTTCAAGTTTTTGTTCTTGCAATTCAAATACGTCTCTTGATTAATTATGCCATTAAATTCTATGCAAATCTATTCAATGTTAGCATTGCCTCTTCTTTTTCTAATGGAATAACTTGGACTTTGTGGTCCCTCTGTGTTGTATATTTCGTATAACTTTATCCCTGCTTTCACTACTTTCTAGCCCACGTTCGTTTGCCTTGCAAATTTCACTGTGACGACCATAAATAACTCCTTGGAAGCGTCAAGAAGACGATAATGAAGAGACAATGGTCATCGCTTGTGGGAGCAAGAGGAGGAATGGGATTGGCGAGAAGCACTATAATTGCCAGTAATCATTGTTAGGTACGCTTTGGGAGGGACCGTATAGTAGGTACACTTTCACTTAAGTCTGACAATTTTTATGCGGGTAGAACAATGGATGGACAAGCCACGGGTAGAAATATTGCATCTGTATGCTCCTGGCTCACTTTTCCAGTTTCTGCATTTCCGGATGGACGTGAATAATCGAAAGAACGCTAGTTCGTGTGCTTCAATGTGTGATTCAAATGTACGTGAAATTTATATGTGCGGATGTAAGGAAACTTCTTAGCAGTGAGTCCCTTCCGCGTACATGAGAATAATGGGATCTGTTTCCCCATTGTTCTCTCCCATATGCCTATGGGAGAAAAGGGGAGAGAGGGTGTGTGTATACGGCAGAATGAGAAAGAGTGAGATGGTCATGTACTGAATAGAAGTGCCAAAACATGGGAAAGATGAAAGATGCTGAGATGGACGCAATTTATGATTCACTTGTGCACAGTGTACAGCTCTGTTGTATTTTATGTGAGACTACTCGTCGTATCCATTACGAGCGGGGTGGTGGAAACTACTATGAGATATGGGAGAAATTCGGGAAGTGAGAGAAACGGCAATGGATTACATACATGGAAGCAGTGTCAGCTGCCAGCACACGCACACACGTACATATTCAGGGTTCCTCCTCATCACCATCATCGTCATGAGATAGCTCCTACGACCCAGACATGCCACCATATTAATACCTTTTTCAATGGACCCTCGACAAAAAAAAATCTTCTCTCTCTATAGTTTCGATGAGTAAGTGTAGAAAGATGCTTGTGCTAGAAGAGAGCATCTCCTTCCCACTGAATCTCTCTCTCTCCTCCCCCTCTCATCGTTGGTTTTTACTCTCCCTCTTCATCCCTCTGGTATGAAAAGAGCCGTATTATTCCATTCTATGCGTAAATTATAATGGAAATGGAGACAGCTCTGGATATGTGTGGGAGCGAGCGAGGCGGAATCGGATTTAGGCATTCAAACCAGCTATCTTGCTGGCAGATCTTGACGCGTGCCAACATTTGATAAGTATAGCCCTCTCCATATTCCACATCACATCCATTTAAATGTGAATTTATCTTTTACCAACGGAAAAAGCTGTAGTCGGCTTCAATTATCATCTGCACTGTGCTACGTGTACATAATAGGTCTGAAATGCTATGGAATGAAGATAACTCAAGGTCCGCACATGTGTACGCACACACACACACACATACGCACTTCCACATAGTTAATGCTCTTGCCGTCAGCCTACCTTAGTGTAAATTAGGTTGGGAATTAATGCAATGAGGAGAGTATTAGCTCATCCGTGCATGGTTAGAATTTATTTTGACCAAGAGATAGACGTATTACCAATGCTGGATCTTACTTGGAGAAAATTCTATCTAATCCTTCACACTAGCAACATATGTGTTTTGCTTTGAGCTTCTGAAGAGCATTTGTGAGAGAGTTACTGAGACGCTAATGCTCTGAGTAAATTCCCTTTCATGTCAAATAGGGTAAGGAATGAGGAGAATTGCATCTGACATGACAACTTATGTCTAAATATCTCTACCTTCGGACTCACTCCTTTCTCGTCCTATCCGACGTCTGTGCTTGACGACATGAAAGAGGAGGATTCGTCCTTTTTTTACTCCTCAAGAAGAACACCTACACGCATAAGAATTCAAACGGAGGTAGCGCCGGTGGTATCGATCCGAATTCGGTTAACTGCGAATGTGGCGGATAGATGTAGTACAAGAGATCTAGCGAATGAGCAGAGTTCCTAGCCGACTCTCTTCTCCCTTCTATTTCTACTTCCCCGCCTCCGGATCTCCTGCAGATATCATTAAAGCGTGACAGTGGTGTATTTTCTGACTCTCCAAGTGTACACATGTGCTGTGGCTGTGTTGGAAATGTTGAGTGCAGATATGGGATGGACAGCTTGCTAGCTTCTATTAGATTTGAAGGAAGAAAATTTAATCCGGTACGTATTTTACTTTACAGACACAGTGAAAAAACATTCGGCTGTTGTAACCGATGACGTAATAAACAATGACAGTACTTTAGTAACTGACCAATAGGGTAAATAGGGCAGCTTGTTTATTACTTATGTTCCTAGCAAAATGGACTCATTGAACGACTACAGAATCGATACATGATTGTACTTGTTTTGTTTGTCCAGCCGTGTTTGCCTTGCTAGTTTAGTTTATTCAGTCTTATTTTTTTAGAGGACAATGTGATGTAAATGGACGAGAGATTTTTAGGCGTCCATGTGTTCGTCGGGGTAAAGGTTCCCATATTCATTTGAGTCCAAAGGGTACTTTCACGCTCTGACACAGCTGAATTCAAATACGCTGTGAAAATGCTGGACGCACGGAGGGGCTTTCTGTAGTAAGTAGAACTGTTTGTTTGTCTCTCCTCTCTTAATGCATTCTTGATAAATGTGCCATCACAGATTTCTTTAACAATACAAATGTACTCAGTTCACGCAGAGACGTATGCCACAGTTCAAGATGCATACATTTTGGGGCTGCCCACAAGTGAGGCCTATAGTCGGCGAAGCCACGGGTCATGATGTTACAAGGAGAGTGAAACAAAGGGGGCATTTGAGAATTTATTGTTTGGAAGAGAAAATGGTCAGAGCACTTTCACTCTTGCGGTTCAAATGGAAACGGAGTGAAGGGAAGAGACCATTTGCACGGAATTCTCTTTCTCTCTTACATTCACACACAAACTCACACACTCCCCTTTTCCTCAGTCTTATACTTCTTTTCTCAAAGAATTGTTATTAAAGATTAAAAGGGAAGGAATCACACAGAGAGAGCGACAGAGAGTCTCCTTGAAAATGTTCGGAGGAAAGACGGAGCAAATGGAGCTAGGATGACGTTTGTCCGCTCCGCTTCTCGTACACGCATCTCTCCAGGGATTCTTGTTCCGTATAGGAAAAGATGGGATAGAAGTTATAGACTCCCGTAGCCAGACGCTACATATGTGTGTGTGTGTGTGTGTGTGTGTGAATGACGAAGAAGATGACAATCGATTCCATTGGCACTCACACATGTTATTCAAGATGCCGCTCACTCCGTCGTCGTGCTTCTAAATACGTCTTTCTGCCTTTGAATTGGACGGACGTAAAGCATACTCTCTCTCCGTCCTTCTCTCTCTTCCCATCTTCTACTCATCCGCCTTTGCCTCCTCCTTCCTTCCCCCTATTTGCTCTTGAAGTTGACGCTGAATTCTCCCTATGGTCCATATGAGAGACGGGTAGCACTGCTTCTGGTTCTTCTGATCAATATTTCTTACATGCATGAACAAAGCTACTAGACATTTCCACAGGTGTATAGGGATCCTAGTTCCGACAGAGGAATTTTGTGAGGATGGGTGTGAACTTTTAGACGTTTACATTTTTCACACATATACACACCTACCTACACACATGAAGAGATAGGGAAAAGGGAAGAAAGGTTGGTGTAATAATATTCAAGAAGGAATGAGATCGATCCGTGTGTAAAAGTTTTCACAAGCAAGTGCTGTATGGCTTGTTCACATTCTAGAGCAATCAGACGACTCCATAGGCGCTCCATCTATGTACTCTGTCGTCATTTATTTGAATGTGGAACCATTTGAGTAACTTTTGGACCAAGGAAAAGGCTGTCTATGTTTGCAGTTGAATTAAAGGGATGGATTCTATCCTCCTCCTTCCACTTTCTTCGTCTACGTCTCCTCCTTAAACTTTATCTTCTCGTTCCAAAGCCTACCAGACTCGTTGAGGGGAATAAATGGTGAAAAGGAGCAGTGGAGCTTGCTTCACTTCCCCAAAGCCTCATCTTCACAAGGTCTAAGTTTCCCAAACTCCTCCTCCACTTTCATCCGAACAAGTTAGATTCATTCTATCCCTTGATTTTTTTCCTTTCCCTCTCTCTCTCTCTCTCGCTTTCAGACGCATACAAGTCTGAAATGTACTGTCAACATTGTAATGCTTAACATAAGCATCAACCATAACAGTTCAATGCCTGCATGGTAGCTACTTTTTTATTATTCCCTTCTACCAAATGAAAAAGCACTGACTCGTGGGATGAGGGAGGAGAGATAATCTTTAGCCTGTTTACTGGTCACTGACAAACTGTTACACAAGGAGGAATACACATTACGGTGAGTTACATATAAGGGGACTTGGGTATGCTACAGTGTGCCAACAGTGAGACCCTAAAAGAAACTATAAATTCTCTACTGGGTTCGAGTCCGCTCTTATTATTTCTTCAGTGGAGTAAGTCTGAGTCTTGTTTATGGAGGTAGACGATGTAGGTAAACTATTGGGAATGGAAAAGGACGAGTGCTCACTTGAGTTATCACACTGAAGTAGATTGTCATAAAAAGAGGGGTAAGTGCACACTTTGGTGCATACTCAGACAATAGTGGTTTACTGTCCTATTTTATTCTGCATCTGAAAGGCAGGACTATGCTGACGCTGGAGAGGACGGTGCATACGAACTGCATGCTCTTCGAGTATATTCGGAGTGAGTGACACATGTAGGAGCACTTGAGAATGCGAAAGTTAACAGGATGTATCTCTGTTGACCGTCAGCACATGGAGGTGAGCTGCAGTTGTGACTGTCGTCAATCCCCTTGCTGCATACCAACTACGAGGAGATGATTAGATGTGTGCGTGCTCACTAGGGTAAGCCGGAGAGAGCGAGGTTCTTCTCTTTAATTTCATCCATACTATTGTATGCTCGCACAGTTTCGCCAATAAATCGATAGCCGGAACTAATCCAATTTTTAAATTATCTTCGCACAGCCTGGGCTACAATGGGTGTGTGAGTTTCCACGTGGTGTGTGTGCCCACTGGATGAACAAAAGACTAACCTTATGATGTCTTAAGTCGACCACAAACGACATCATCACTGTCACCATCACCTCCGTACATCATCAGAGTCCTGAAAGATACAAATGAGAGCAATTGTTAAAGGGATTAAACATGATTGCTTCCTCCAAATTTATAAGTAACGGAGTGAGCACGAGCTAGGTATGGCATGTTGAGCAGTCGTAAATATAAAAAATCACACAATTTGGTTAATGCTCACACACACATTTCAATGAACACATACAAGGGACGCGGGAGAAGGAGGAGGAGGAGAAGGAGGGAAAATGTAGCGAGCTCATTGCCCTCAACTGTTCGTCAGTTTATGGCACACATTGATACAGAATAGGAGGAAGAAGAAAAAGGTTCGATGGTGTACCAGGCCGCTTCACCACTACTCACAGTGAGTCTGAATGAATATCAAAGGGGAATTTGAACATAACTCCTGCTACCCCAATTCCTAGACATTGTGTCTGCATAAAACCAACCACTGTATGCCTTTAGCTTCTCTCTGTTCTGTCCCTGTCTACTTGCAAGCATTGCCCGCTGGATGACCAGCCTAATCCACAGTATTCCGTACTTGACGATGGAGTTAATCATTTTCTTATGCCTCCTAAATAGAAACTTGGAGTCAGGGTGACTCATTGATGTCGCTCTGACGTGTAACATCATTTTCCGAATATTAAAATCGATTACGATGGGTCATTCACCATTAACACCTTCGTACACCAGTCCAGTTATTTCAATGACACATGAGGAGAGTTTCCTGCACATTTCAGACTTGTGTGTTATAATTATTAAATCAATGCGTGAGACACTAAAGCCCACCATGTCAAGCCCACTGCCAGTAGAGCAATCAAATAAGCACACTTGCTACCAAGATATTCTGCTAGCAGTAGAAGTAGCACCAGCTGAATCCAGAATTTATTTACCACGCCTCACTACTTGTTCTTTAGCAGAATGCTCTGAGTACGGATAAAGGTGTGTACACAGTTTCTACCTTGGGAACAGGCTAGCTCCACGAGCAACAGGGAACCCTTCCCACGTCGATACAATAGTATGTGTGTAAACTCTCGTAGTATACATGTGAATCGAGTCTCCCGTAATTTATGTACATTGAAGGAACTCGGATGAAACGAACAAACTGTCAAAAGAAAATAACATTCAATCACAGTATTGAACGGAAGACTTGAACAGCAGCCGAATGCATAGTACTTTCCCTTGTCGACTCAAACACACCTCTAGATGAGATTACTCGTGCACGTTGGAGCAAAAGAATTCGCACATACTTGCATGTAGTACACAGTTAATTTCACACATATGAGAGAGTTTGTTTACCATGTACTTGCGCTTGAACTACACTTATCGTCTAAAGTTCTCTCACCGCGTGTGAGTTCGAGAGATTTCAGCCGGTCATTTATTAACACACCGTCGCGACTACGGCATCGTTTGATTGTGAAAATACAGCGCAACATTAGACTAACGTCGATACACTGGCAGCGGAATTTCTTGGTGGAAAAATCTGCGATTAGGATGTAGTGAGCTCATTGAATCATTTGTTTTCTTGGTGGTTCTTTTGTTGTGCTTAGCAACAGCTGAGAGGAAAAGGTTGATCCATTTTCATATGAGCTACTGGAAGGCAGTAATGATACAGCAAGTAGGAAATGTATTGCGTAGGCGTGCAGTTGGATGGGAAGATGTGAGTGTTTGTAGCGGTAATATGCTGCGTTGTTCATAACAAGCGGAAGTAGGAGCTTCTTTCGTCATCAATTTGTCTCTGAATATGGGTATCGCCCCAAATGATTCAATTACGAGTATGTGTACATACAGAGGCCAAAGAAAAGGGGATAGATGGAAAGACAGACATGTGCTGTCGGTCGCTCTGACTGCCTCCTTCGCGACGAGGCTTCTTGTAATGACAACAGTAGTAGGAGCCATAGCAAAATTGCATGTTTTCCGGGCAAACTTTACCAACTGGGTTCATTACAGTGTGCGTACGGAATGTGACTGTCGTCGTTTCTAGAGTGCGCCAATAGTTTTATCGTTGTATCAGCTATACAAGTCATACTATCCGTTATATCGTACGGATATGTGTGTTTGAGACGCATCATCGGAAAACCTGTCGCCAGCAGGTCCGATTTTGGCATTTAATTACGATTTGTTAGGCCATATTCTGGAATCAATGGGTAGCTAGGTAATTATCCACTCGTTCATTGCCAGTTGCCTCAAAAGATAGTCATGGGACTTCTATATATGCCTACACACACGCACGCACGTCCTCCTCTTTGTCTCTCCTCATGTGTGTGTAGATATAACATGTGCAAGAGGGGACGAGGACAAAAACTACAGCGAGTGGGACGATGCAAGCTAGTACTATTGAAGCAGAAATAATTCATATGACGTACTCTCACTGACATATACAGGAAGGCGATAAGCTTGTGCGTTACCTAAATGAAAAGCCGATTCCCTCTGTCTCTCTGTAACTCGAGTTGGATTCTCAAAGGAACATAATACACACAGACATATATGACCCATGAGTTACCCTTTTCTCTTGTCAAGTATGCTGTAAGCATGGATACGCTTAATTTCTCCTATGGCTTATAATACCTTTGAAAATGTGAAGAAAGGTGAACAAAAAATCAATCGATAAAACCTTTCCTCTCGCACACATACACATTACAAACAGTCTACCGTTCATGTACTTCGGTCTCTCAGCCGACTAAATGACACAGTAACGGAGGCCATTTGCTTTGAAATGGACCAGGATTCTGTTCACTTGTAATAAGTATAGAGTATTGCAAGTCTGCGTGGGATAGCAATGGACGTATTCGTAAAGGCACTACATCTAAGTCTGGCAATAAATTACTTTTGCGAGTATGGGAGGGTTTCGTGGCTGCAAAATAATAATAATAATGAGTGTGACTTGTGAGCAAATCTGTGCGGGTCATGCAAGAATGATTTCCACTTCTAAAAACATTGGATAAGCATCTATTCCTTATTAAAATCCATAGCGATTAGTCATTAACACTAGATTGTTGAGTATAAAATATTGTATTGCGCTCGCGGTTCTCCCCTCCCGACAGAGTAGAACCTGTAGATGTGTGTGTGCAATTGAGTTAGAACCTCCTAGCTGCTGTTACATATGGAAACCGTCGTTTGCTCATTGCGACAAGCTTGTTTACAAGCGTCGACCAAGCCGCTGTGCTGCATGCAAGGTCCCGAGTGTGCTTAGTCAACGCCCGGCATCCTAATAGATGGACACATGATTTCATTGTGTAGCTTGCGTGAGGAGCAAATATGCTAAGGCAGCCTGAGCTTTCGAACCTTCCACATTACGCATGCTACGCAGACGGAATTCAAAGAGCAAATGAGTGAAAAAATGAAACTTTGGCCACTAACAAATCGCCTTCTAAATAATTATATATTTTCCGTGCCTCTCCTTCGAACGAGTGAAAGTAATTTAGGCTACTTTGCATTATGGCTTTTTCCCATGCCACACTGTCCAATTTGTTCTATTTCATAATTCACACTCACCACCCCAGCCCCTTTCAATTCTTACTAGTCCAATGTTCTTGTTTATATCTGGATTTTTGCACTTCTGCGTGTATTGAAATATTTCTGAAAGCCGGATTAAATTCTACTCGCAGTTTCCTTTTCAAAATCTCGCTGACGCGAGCACGTCAAAGAGACAGATTAAGCTGAAATCGGAAATGCGATGCTTCTAAGTATATGTATATATGCTTGAGGGTTTCTAGCACAATAGTGATTTAGGTTTGAAGCCACATTTAAATTAACAAGTTCATATTGAATTTCAAATGCTCTCGACTGTACTTGAAAATTCTAAGGATCCGCAGAACGATACAGAAGGGTCAGCCGTGGAGTCCAACATGCACACACACGTGCCACAGTCTCTACAATCAGAACCAACATCACTACATTATCCCTGAACAAGAGCCTGAGCGGCAGGCTGTGTGTGTGCGTAAGTGTGCTTTCAGTGCGTCGACCCTTTTCCACCCTGTCAATGAAGGTCCATTCATTCACCCTCGGAAATCCCTCATAAGCAACAACAGAGCGGGGAGGGAGTTATTATAAACTTTTTTATTCTTACATATACACTCACATATTACTGCTTCCCTACTGAACAACTGGTGAGGCGTGCAGAATTCAGGATGAATTTTTATTCCAACTCTTATCCCCTCCATGTGTGATATGAAGTTGAATGAAAATGATTTGAAATTCTAGTGTGACACTGCTGTCCTTGATCATATTTGATGTGAACAGGCCACTACTACACATTATGAAACTCTCGTCCTTTAATTCAGACTTCCCCACCGGATCCCCTTTTGCGGAGAGTAAAAATGAGCGGGCCTAAGTGTGCCAGCAGTGCGCAGAGACAAAAGGACTTTGGGTTCTGCATCATGCCGAAATGACATTAGGAGAGAAAGAATGTCTGGTCCTTATCAAATATACAAAAGCGGCAATATGTGAGAAATCCATCGTGTGTACGGAATGTCAGGATCATGTTGTACTCTCCCTCTCTCCTCTATGCACTTGTCCTTAATAGGACGGACAATAAAGCTTAAAACTACACATAACATGTGGTGTTTGATTAAAAATATGGAAATGCATGTGCATATTATGAAGGGAGGGCAAAATGTATGCAGCTTTATCAAACGCTAGATAGCTACATGCTTCACATCCATTCTAATATTACGTCCATCATGTTGAAGACACAGAGGATGGTTTCTACATTTCACGTAGCCGTCGTGTATGTGTATGTACAAGAGAAAGTATAGTACATACCGAGAGCTGTGGACTCATTTACAGATAAACTTTTCCTCTCCCCCAAGCTACCACTCATAGTAGTCGCTATGGTTTACGAAATCGATAAGCGCACACAGAAGCACTCTCTTAGTCCACCCAACCAGTCTGCAAATATAACAGAATGCTCTCTCTCTCTCTCTCTCTCTCTCTCTCTCTCTCTCTCTCTCACCCCTACGCAAGACTTTCTCTAATATCCCATCATTACTCACTCTGTGACGGGACACAGAAATAGCCTTCAAAGTTTCATGCCTACACACACAAGAACACACACACACTATTATGTGTATTTCACCTGTCTTGCTCCTTCTTATCATTAAGTCTAATGCTCATGTGTCCGTGTGTGTCTCATTAAGTAATTTTTCCTCATTATATTCCTCTTTAACCTTTGTGCGTATTAGAGGACGATGAATGCTATGATGCTATTACTATCCCAATTTCCAGCAATAGTTTCGGCTATATGTCGAACTAAGTAATTGAATTGATATTGTGGGACGAATCAGGTTGGAGAAACCGGCGGCTGTGCCAGTGCGTGGTTACACAGCAGTATAGGGATAAGACTTAAAATGAGGAGTGAAGGAGAGAAAGAGAAAGAGTCTAACAAGTGGTTTAAACGGGAGTCATGTGTAACATCAACCACTGTGCTTTCATGTCCTCGTGTCCTTGATACTCCAAGACTTGCCATCATTCACTACTCCTATTCTTACGTGATGGGATTTTAAATAAATTATGAATAAAATTGTTTGAACTGATAGTAAGTTTGCATGTGTCAAAGAACTACAAGGAACGAAGCTACCTCGAAAGTCACATATGACACTGAACAGAGGACGACCTCTATTTGAAAGGTGAAAGAAGAAGAAAGTTTACAAGAGAGTAGTGACCGTACCTGTTTTGAATTTGCAACGGCGTCGTCGAGACTTTCGCCTGGCGTCCCCTTCCACGTACAGGAAGGCGGGGGCGGTGTGAGACGATAGGGGAGTACGATGTGGATGTTTCTCCAGGAGACAAAGCAGAATGCGTTTTCTCACCATTTCTCTCCATGTTACATAAGAATTGTATGTAGCGAAACAGGCTTTCCAGACTCAGGAGTCTGGGAGTTGCACAAGTGAAACAAGTTTGCAGCAGTTGGTTTGTTGTAGTCGCAGAGTGTTGTGGAGGCGGATGGTAGACGCTGGTTTTTCGGTGCGAGAAAACGAGTCGACAACGAGTCGTGAATTTTGTATGGAGTGTAACTCTGTCAGATGGGGAATTGAATTGTATTTTGTGTTGTTGCTGATGATGATGATGATGACGGCTCCGTCTGAAAATTCCGTGTGGATGTTGTTTTTGTTGGGGAAAAACAAGAACTTTCTCCTGATAAAAATGTGAAATTTCGAGTGGAAAATTCTTCCACATTCCCACACAAACAAACTTGTCTGTGAAATGTGGAGATTTTGGAAATGGTTTTTTCTCCGGTTTAAAAAACTCGGAGGATTTTCAACTAATGTTTATTATGGGTGCGTAGGGAAGACTTTAATGTGCGTGAGATTGTGTGGGTGGGTGTGTACTGTTCGAACTATCTGTAGTGTCTAGTGATGGGCCTCGCTGAGGCCGGTGTTTTTAAACTGTTTCTAGGATGAGATCAGGGAAAGAGAGGAGAGGAGAGAGATTTTATCGTGTGGAGTTGTTGGACGTGAGTGCGAGGACTGAGCCAGGTGACTGGTATTTTAGCGGACGCTGATGTTAATGTTGAATGGTGAGAGAGGTGTACTCAAAGGGTAGTAGTGGTGGGAGCGATAGAAGTAGGCAGGAGCAGAAGCAGACTCTCTCTGTGTGTGCCTACGTGTGTGTATATGGTTGATATTGGCAGTGAGTCGGTCGTCGTACAACCACCGACCGACCGGCTACTCCCGACTTTTCAGAGCCTGTTTCAATTCTGACTCCCAGTTTTCCCCTTACCCTTCTCCCCTTTCTGGTCACAAATCGATCCATGCGATCCGAAGTGGATGACGCCAGTTTATATGAGAGTCAGACTTACAATGCGCGCACGCGTCCACACAGAATTTTCCCCTCCATCGTAGTCACCACCACCGTCCTCTCTTTCACTTCTTCGTCATCAGCAACTTACAACTAACACGGAATCGTAAACGCATTCAGCCTTTTTTTATTCCAGTGTGTATGCGACAGAGGGCTGATGTCTTAGAAGAAGGGCAAAAAATATGTCTAAATACTCATAATTCAAAGTATTGTTAACCTACCACTACAGTATTTTATTTCCTCGCCTCATTGTTGCAAAACAAATTACATGGAATTATGTTTGCTAAAAATATTGTGAAGTATATGAGATGGAATAGTTTGGAAATGTATTGAATCATTCTAAATTAATCGTGAGGAATGTATTAGTAATTATTGAATGACTCTAATTCATAAAACTGAACCTTATCCACTCACTGTGGTGAATAAAAAAGCTAAAATTGATCGGAGTGCATCGAGGAAAGTATTAAGAGCTTGATTCTGATGTTGTTCGGAGGAGACTAGACTCAATTTTATGGGTAAAACGACGACTCTTCCGTCCTCTGTTAGCACATCGTGGAACTAGGGAAGAAGACAACAAGCTTTACTTCCTGTCACGTCTTAAAAACTTTCCCTACCATAAATTGTAGGATGAAGCGTGAGCTATTGTTATTGCATAGCCAACAGTACTAGTAGGGAGAATTTTGTGGCCTTATATATTCATGATTATGTCGTATCATTTACGTAAGCCCCAAGTCATTATTATTTGCTTGTGGACACAAGTTTCTCTTGTTCCTCTGACCACACAGACGTACGCACGTAAGAAGCTATCTTACTGAGCCTACCACATCACACACATTTCCATCACTAACGAACAAGGGGCCCTATTATTATGTGTGTGAGCGAAGGACATTGCCTTGGGACTACAAGGAAGAATAATACACACTACAGGATGCTGCAGCTCCCCGTCCATCTACCATTTAAATGCATACTTACGACGATTCTACGGGAAGAGTCTATGGATTTCATTTCGCTATTATCGCCTCAGCACACTCTCCGGTACAGACGACCCATGAGATTACAATCGTACACATTTGCTCCACTGTTTCAAGGCTTAACGGACGTCTAATCCCTCCGAAGAGGGCATCCAACTATTTAAGCCTCTGGGAAAGGAAAGAAGCGAGCTCATCTTATTACGAGCTACGTTGTAGAGATAATTGTTTTTAGCAATTAGTTCGTTTATTTACAAAGCTGAATATCTGAGCTAATTTTAGTGAAATTATGAATGCTCCATCTTGAGCCTTTTTACGACTTCCGTCGTGAATTTTGAAAGGAAAAGTTCTCGAATGATTAGGACTGGGATTGAAAACAGGGAGCAAAAAGTGGTACTACCCCATCCTTAACCCTGCTCCACACACACAGTATAGTGCAGGATAGTCAAAATCTAATAAAGCTACAAAAATATTTTTATTCTTTTTATTGTTACAAAATACTGTACATTAGGTTTTAAAATATTAGATGAATACATACCTTTATAAAGCAGAACTGTAAGAGAAGTAATAATTACCATAATGAATTTCTTTAATTGCATCATTGGAGCATCATCGTATCCGCTCTTTCCTGTGTCCTGTCTCTCCAAACAGTCATCGTGGAATGCACTGTCTATAGAGTCTCTCCAACCGCTTTTATCTCATACAATATTTCATCATTTCGGAAATGAGATTCCCTCACTTGAAATCATCTCCCACTCGTGCAACCAGAGTCTTGTGCGTGTCTGTCTACATAGCAGGACCGAAATGGAGCGTTGCTGTTTGCATAATATTGCTCTCTCTCTCTGTATTATAGCGTCAGGGATAGTAATTTCGCTTCATTTTTGTCGAAGGATTCCCATATAGTAATTCCTGAGTGAAATCTCTCCTAAGTATTTGCTCGTTCACTCCATGTACTAGTAGTCCCCCTTGGGTATCAGTTTAAGCATACTTCCTTGCACGGAAAGGCTTCCTTGTTGCTCCACTACTAAGGTAATTTCCGGCTTTACTAACCAAACTCGTGTTCACGCATTTAAAATTAACTGTCAGACATCCACAACATGAATTCAGAGTATGAAACATCCTATCATCATCTCACCATCCTTCTCTTCCTCCAACCTGCGTTGTTGGAAACAGTGGCAAGCTGTGGAAAATTTGAAAAACCCTCAGACACTTCTTTAAGCCGGGGCATTATTACGCTACAGATACAAGGGATAATATTAGGGTGCTATAATGCAGGAAATGAGGCCCTCCCCTCGTCAATCCGGCTTTCACTGTAGGCTATGATTGAGTCTGAAGACCGAAGAAAATTACATTCTACTTCTAAGAAATACTTTCAGCACTAGTAAGAAATATTAGCTTAGAAGACGGGAAATGTAATAACGAGCTCTGCCCTCTAACTTCCCGCATACATGGTCACCATGAGACCTCCTAAGGCCAGATAAACAAAAAATACACCGGTTTATTCTAGGTAGAGATACTGCGGACATTCTAAATGGACAACACTGTGAAAATGAAGCAACAGTCAGTA
>JAQIWI010001403.1:0-16741 GCA_034698825.1 Deuterosminthurus bicinctus | reverse complement strand
AGCCGTAATTTAGACCGGGTCTTCAATGCTGATATGTATGTTGCTGTATGTTTGTGAGTGTGTGTGTGTGTGTGTGTATGTGGGCATATGTACCGGAGGTAAATGATTTACTTTTGTGTGCCTGTATGTGTGTGTGGTAGCAACGGCGGAGGTACTACAATTTGGTGGCGACGGCAACTGAAAGTACTCAATCTCCCCCATATAATTTCTCGTCATTCCAGTCACAGCAGCAGAGCCGGTGAGAAGAAGAGAAAAGTTGATCACTACCCAGGATCATTCTCATTATTGAGTTGAAGAAGACTTGAGAGGAAAAATCTCGATCGTCTTTTTTTTCGGTGCAACTCCCGTTGCATCCACGTCTCTGCAGCTGACAGAGCGTCAAAAAAAAACTTGTCTTTGGTCTAGTATGTTATACGCTGGTCGTGATACCCCATCCGGCACCAGCATGAATCAGTGCAATAAGTTTCTCAAGGCTGTGATTTTTCTCCTGGTGACAACTACTACTATCCTTTCCACGACGGCAGCAGACCGAGTCCCAGGGCAAGCTGGGAAAGCCGGAAAAGTTGTCTGCTACTTTGAAAGTTGGGCACAGTACCGTCCGGGAATAGGGAACTACACTGTGGATGATATTCCCGTCCAAAAATGTACACACCACATCTACTCCTTTGTTGGCGTTTCTAATGTCACATGGGAAGTACTTATAATTGATCCGGACGTAAGTGCTTTCTCATAACTATGTCATTGCTCAGCCTCTGGAAAGATATTCTTCCGATCCAGTTAATAATTTTTGTACAAGGCAAAAAAAAAAGAAAAAAAACTTTCTTGAACCACCCTATCCAAATTTTCAACTCTTTTGATTTAGTTTTGTTTTTGTTCATTCATATTTCCTACTTCCTAATTAAGTGTATAACTGTCTCAAGGGGAGTTGGAAAAATATGCTCCTTGTCATTAGTCTCTAGAAAAAAAAAGTTTGGGTGTAATTATTTGACAGAAAAAATACAGTAGAAGGAGAGTTTGTAGAATGTAAGAGAAAGAAAAATAAGAGGGCCCGTTAGCCTCTTCACCGTTATTTTTATCCTCCCTCTTGGGCTATTTGAGTGAGGCGTTTTTTGTCTGCAAGGTTACTAAGCTATGGACCTGCTTCCACTAATCCTTTCGTATGCTTCAGCATGGTAGCCTTTTTTTGTGTGACTTGAACCTGTCCGTAGTCGGCTTTTGCTTTGGGATCTTAAGCAGCTTTTTCTGCGTCAAATTAACCTGCTATATACTCTTGATTTTCTACGTAGCTTGACGTGGACCAAGGAAACTTTAAGAAATTCACGGATTTGAAGACCAAGTACCCTGAGCAGAAGTTTCTCTTGGCTGTGGGTGGATGGGCCGAGGGAGGGAAGAAGTACTCGCAGCTGGTCTCAATCCCACAGCGTCGCAAGACTTTCATCAGATCCGTCGTGGGTAAGTTAGACGACACCTGCGAGAGTAAACTCTCGTGGAACATTGCGGCCTGAATGGTACTCTACTCATACATGACGGCTTTATGTATGTATTTCCTTTTTAGCCACCTTGAAGCAGTATAACTTTGATGGATTTGACTTGGACTGGTACGTGCTTAGGGATGGGAATTTATGAGCGTGTAGACAGGAGGAATCTAACTTTTATTACAATTGCAGGGAATACCCGGGAGCATCAGACAGAGGAGGTGCTTATGCGGATAAGGATAGATTCCTCGAGTTTGTCACAGAACTTCGTGATGCTTTTGACGAAGCGAATAAAGACTGGGAGATAACAATGGCCGTGCCATTGGCAAAATTCCGTCTTCAAGAGGGCTATCATGTACCTGAACTTTGCAGGTGGGCGTTTGATAATAATGACGTCGTTGTGTACTACAAAAGATGTATTATAATGTGGCATTTACTTTTGTAGTCTTGTTAATGCAATTCATGTGATGGCATACGACTTGCGAGGAAGTTGGACAGGATTTGCGGATGTTCACACGCCGTTGTACAGACGACAAAAGCACGACCAGTGGGCGTATGAGAAGCTGAATGTCAATGACGGTTCGCAACTTTGGGTTGACATGGGTTGTAGTAGGGACAAGTTAGTCATTGGAACTGCTTTCTATGGACGCTCCTATTACCTCGGAGATCCAATGAACACTAAGATTGGGTCTGGAATTACAAAATGGGGTCACAATGGTGGTGCTGGAGATGCTGGAGAGTTCACTCAAGCTTTAGGTTTCATTAGTTATTACGAGGTAAAGTGCCCTTAGTAATTCAAACTTGGAGTGTGTGTACACACCGTGAAACTTATGTGGAGTAACTTGAGCCTTTGGGTATGTGGATTAGATTTGTCTCCGGCTGAAGAATGGAACATGGACGAGGGAATATGATAACGAGGGGAAAGTTCCTTACATGTATCTCCATAGAAACTGGATCGGCTATGAGGATCCTGAAAGTCTCACTACTAAGGTTGACTGGGTCAGAGAAAGAGGTTATGCCGGCGTTATGAACTGGGCCATTGACATGGATGATTACCGTGGAGTGTGCGGACCGAAAGATGTTCTTATGGATGTTTTGCATAATGGTACGCTGTACGCTTCGTTTAGAATGCTCACCAATGTTCAAATGTACTCCAATTTGATGGTTTTTTAGGCATGAAAAACTACATTGTTCCCTCATCAAAGGATATTGGTCCATCACCAACGAAACCGCCGTCTTGGTCAACTAGTACACAAGCTGTCGTGACGGCCACTACCACAGAATCGTACAGACCACCACCGGGTGACCAGACGAGCTCTACTTCTCGTCCAAGCGCTGGTGGTGATGGTGGTTCACAGCAATTCGACTGTGAGAAGCAGCAGTACTACCCTCATCCAATGGACTGTCAAAGAGTGAGTGAAATTTTCTGCAAGAGATAATCAATTGATTTATCTTAACTTTCATGGTTTAAATTTTACCGTTCTAGTACTACTGGTGTGTCCATGGACAGCCCGTGGAAATGTCTTGTCAAGTAAGTTTGCGCATTTTTAGATTGAGGTCTTTCAAAATTGTCTTATACCATGATAATAATTGTTGTCTATTTTTAATAGGCCGGTACCCAGTGGAACCCCACGACGAAAGTGTGCGACTGGCCAAACCCTCAGTACAAGCAATGTCGTCAGAAGGAACTATACTACATCTATAACCTAATTTCCTAATTTATTAAAGCGCTTTCTCTTCGGACCCACCACTAGTTCCTTGTATCTATCGTTGTTATGGTTGTTATCTAATCTCGTTGAATTTTCCTCTTCGAACTGTCGTCCCTGCATATGCTCTGTTTCACGTCTTTGGTGGACTCCAAGTGGATACGTAAATTTTACTATAAATTTTTATCTTTTACTTTATTATTGCACCAGCTGCCCGGCTGCATGTAAAGAAGGATATAAAACTTTTTCCGCTCAACTGATAAGCTATAATCTTGCGATTATTCTGTGACTTAAGAGCAATAAATACGATCGATAAGGAGACGGATTATGGTGAAAAAAAAATATACTACCAGTTTTCCTGCTTTTTTTTTATATTTACTCACGTTTATATCTTGTAGTCTTTCGGGACGAAGAGAGCTGGTTGATTACATAATGCGTATCTTCTTCAAAGATCCGACTGTATTGTCGGATCGTCGTCGACGAGGCAATTTGCCAAAATTGGAGAGCCCTGTGTACTTCATTCCGGAACAGATTACAGCTCATGTGTTGACATAGCGAGGACAGAGTAGATCGAATGAGAGACGTGGAGTGGGAATTCAATTCACTCTGCGCGACATACTCAACGTCACATCGTGCTCAGTATGAGCGAGCCCGCAAGGGAATTTACTTTTAAACAAGTAATAAATTAAATATTGACTAAAATCTGGCTCTCAAGTAAGAATGAGCTCAACTCCCACTCCACAAATTCTCAGATATTTTACCTGGTATTGCAGCCACTAACAACTCAGCTTCTTCGTGGCCGTTGCCACGTTACAGAGTTCATGGTGCATGATGAAACGTGTGGGGGCGTTGGTTTGAGGCACATCGGCTTTACTTTGTCGTCAGCATCGCCGTCATAGCTAAATTTAAAACGGCTTTACACTGGAGTCCCCTCTCCAATTATAATAGCTTAAGAAGGACAATAAACTGACAAAGATTCCAGGAAACAGGGCTAAATCATCTTTGAAAATCCCAGTATGCGGAGAGATGTTTTTATTACTTTTAAGCTGTCGTTACCTTCAATAATGAATTCCTAATAAAAGCAAATCTGTATCATTTGATAGCTCAGCCATTTGTTGCCACGGGCCATATGCTCTTTCAAAGAATTTCCAAACTCACATTATATCGTCATATCGTTTTCTCAGAAACTGAGCGCTTGCAATAATATGGCGTGTGGATGAGTGTCCATTGTTCGCACTAATTAACTCCCTCCATTGAATATTCCTCATTGAGATGAGATGCCTACTTAAATCTTTCAGTTGAATGAGGACAAATAATAATCTATTCGATGCATATATTCGACACTGGATATTTTTGTAGAGGAATCCATTATTGTTGCTGATGGCAATGGCTCTCGAAAGTGATACTAGTACTACAGCTCCTTTTATCTTACATAATATGATATCATGTTTGTAAGAATTCTTTCTACGAAAAAGCCCCTGCGAGATACTGGAGCGGAGCCATTACGCAGTCTGTCTCCAGAGCACATGTCATTCATGTGTACAAATCCCACTCTGATATGCATCTTATTGCTCATGATGCTATTTCGAGATTGATATTCCAGCCAGCTGCACAATAAAAATGAGCAAAAATGCTCTTGCCAAGTGGACATTAAATACAAAAGATTTTTTATTATTATTATTATGATTCTTATGTCTATATATTTGACACTGATGATGAGCAAACGGGTGTTCTTTTTTTCCTCTGTTCTGACTTGTGTATAGTATAGTGTACGTGTGTAAGAGTATCCAAAGTTTGCACAAAATCCCTTAACACTAAATACATAAAGTGCTGTCCCTGTGTTCATTTATTTGTTTCTGAGATCAACTCTTGTATCTCTACAAACAAAGAGTACTTAGCGTATAGTATAGTGAGTGGAAAAGTGTGTCCCGTCTGTAATAACACGTGGTATAATATGTCTGTGTTCCTAATGTGCTATATAATTTGTCCATAGCCACGTTGTCCGTCTTAATCAGGTTAACACGAGGTGGGACTAAGAGATTTTCTCTCATTTTCCCCCAATTACACGGATAGAGAGCTTGCTAACTATCAGGGTAACATATGGGATTAACAATATTTTTTTTTATAGTTATTGAGTACACGGAGCAACATATTTCATCCTACTTTTATGCACATATCAAAGACTAGACTTTGAGTTCATCAAAAGTGGTGTAGCTCTGAGGTTGGGTTTGCTGGCCCTGGGAGTGGTGGACAACTTTGTGTGGGAGTGTGGAGAAATTTGAGAAACTTCGCGGAGGCGGTGGGGGTTTGGGGAGCATGGAAACGCCGATGCCACCGTTGCTCCGTGGCAGCGTGGCCCCTGCGAGTATTTGATGTTGGTGATGAGAGTGAGCTTGTTGGGGTGAGAGCAGGATTCCTCGATGACCTAAACTGATGCTTTGGTGAGATGAATGGGAGTGAACTGCCGTGGCCATCGAGTGACCCTGGGAGTCTGATTGTGGAATTTGATGTAAGGTTGTAGTCGTCGTGGAATTCGACTTGAGCAATTCCGGAGGCTCCCCATACTTTTGATTTTCACACTGCTCCGACTCTGACTGATTTGCCTTGATAACTTGAGCTCTCTTCTTGTCCCGTTGGTAGTAGACCAGGGCGAAGATGAAGACATTTAAGATAAGTAGGGAGCAACCTAATAGAAATACTCGACCATTATTAGCACCTACATTTGTTAACAACTATAATCTGATTTTTTTTATAGAAAAGGTACCGACCTATAGCAATTGTTGCGGAGAGTGCGGTTGAGTAGGGTGAGAAATACGACGGCTCACTCACCGTGTCATTCCCTTTATCCCCACCTGGAGACCCTCCAGATCCACCTGAGGCCGAAGATGACGAGGACAAGGGCGATAAGCAAGTTGTTGGCGGTGATGGCGGATTGCCGTTGTAAGCAGATTCTGCTGGATCACCATATCCCAAGTCGAATAGTTGAGGGTTATTCAAAGCCTCTTCCTCTTGAGGTAGCCTCAAACTAAAACACAAGAACAAAGGAACGAATAGTGTAGCGAGAGAAAACTTGCATTAAGTCACCAGAGAATTCCACTTCCTCAGCATTCAAATAATTCTATTTATAGCCTGCTCTATTCTCTTCCTTCAGATACACCTTTCTCTCTCCCCCAAGACGTTTTTATTGCATTTGATATTCCCAGAGGAAGTCCACCATCAACATACTAACATCATCCTTGCATCAATAACAAAGTAGATAGATAATTCACCATGCTTTCGATTGGCCTCACTTCCTATTAACATAATTATTAGAGACATCTCACTATAGTTTTCAGTACATAGTATGTCCACTTCAAGTCACCTCTTAGTGATAGCAATAATTGTTTCAAGGGAATATTCTTACAATGTTAATAGCAGCACTATAGTAGTAGGCTGTACGTAAGGTCTAATACGAATGAAGTTGTGAGTGTCTTTCTCTCTCAAGTCAGCATGTTATTAATGTGTAGCGTCTTCTTCATCTCTCTCCTTCATACAGCTTTCTCTCTCTCTCTCTCTCGTCTTCCCCAAATCCTCTTTGCCTGCTTAATTCCAATTAAAAAGACAAGATTCTATCCCTCCAGCCTAAAGTTGACATAGAAAAACTTTGCCTTAGGTTCACTAGGATGGACTCATCCCACTGTCTTCACAAGTCTAACTTGTCACACGCAAAACACACACTTATACTTCCACGCATGTAACGTAGAGACAGACAGTGCGAGACCTCTTAGCTCCTTTCCCCTCCTGTGAATTGAGGGGAAGAAAAGAAATTGAATTCTATTCAAGCTTAATCTCTTTCATAAACTTTCAACACCGTCGTCTCCAAATGCTTTCCATCTTCTCAGGAATGCACCTTTAATCTGACAATAGCCTTCCCTGTCTCATGCTTAACACTCACTCCTCAGCACACACGCTAGCACAGAGGTCTCATAAAGACTGCTATGCCGGCATGGAAACTGGTAAAGGTTTAAATTAGATAACAACTCTCTGACTGAATTAGCTTACCTGCCGACATACAAGGACATGTCGTTACCCCCTTTCATGCGATTATGAGCGCTGGAAGCGTAGTGCGCCCCACTCCTTTGCAATTCGGGTATAAGTCTGTAAGGGATAGAAGATTAATTGTATTAATTAATTGTATTCATCTCCATGTGTGTGCGTTCACTGTCAGATTTGAAATGAAAGAGCATGGAATTATTCTGTATGGACTGCGTACAAATTGGAAGCACAATAGATGCGACGAAGTACTATGGGAAAGAAGATGTAATGAGAAGGAATCTTTTGACGTTTTTTTAGGAATAGAAAATTGAAACTGAGGTGACTGGACGGATGACTTCAAAATTGACATGTTCATACTTGAGGGCATAAGGTGGATAAGACCCGACAAGGGACAAGAAGAAAAGGAACACACATCTTCATAAATTCAATATCCTTAGTCGTTTCCCCAAACGCATTGACATGTCGGCAACTTTGGAGATTTGGACACATGCACAAGCTCTGTCTCTCTCGCACACATACAGACAGGCTTATTTAACGGACTTAAAACCCTTCATTGGCTTGAACACAAACGCCCAACATAACCTAACGACAGATCAAATTGATTTATGACTCTTGTGACTTTCGGCACACAGATTGTAGTCAACTATGAGCTAACGGGGTCACTGGCTTTCTATCTAGTAAAGCTAGCTCTCTAGCTCCTACACAGAGTCCCTCCCTTCCCATCCTATTGCAGCAATACATGGGAATCCAAGAAACTTTTTTGCCCATTTCACACGGACGTTACCACAACGATCACCCAGCAGTTTTCTTTTTCATTTCTTCGGTTTTCTGTGCAATGGAGCAACAACAGAGAGTGTGTGATTGGATTTTCCTAGCTCTAAATCTTTGTGGTTGTCTTATTATTTTTTTCAGCTTGAGTCCCTCACACAAGCACAAGTCAGCCATCCGCTACATTCCTGTATAGAAATCTCTTGGCTAAATTGTGCGCACGCAACTTACATGGTGGATGAAGTGACTAAAAATACTCCACTAAATCTCCCTGTTCAACAACACGCACATACATACACAAACAAAGTCACCAGTCAACCTTCCATGTCTTTTGTCCGATCCAGGCTCACAGCCACACATGTGACAATAACGCCTCACCAAATACAATCCTCAACTGATCGACGTACTTCTATATACGTATCTTGTTTCACACAAACAAATATAAAGGCAAGCTCCGACCCTTTACCAAATTACAACTCAGTACACACAAAGCACACATGCAGCACAAACAATAAACACATTCACGTCCTTCTCAAATACACCTTAGACTTTCTTCATCCATGCGAGTATAGTCTATACCAGCGCTCTGAGAATCCTTACCTCAGCCAAATGGCCATCTGGTGAGCACGATAATGAGATCGGGAGCGGATTTTATTTGCGCTAATTTCCAGGTACTTTTGATGTAGTCGGTCGTACGATTCCCATGCTGGATAGCGAGAGCGTACTCTCTCCTTCGAGATTGGCCACGTAGATTCACTTTTGAGGGGCTCGTTAGGATCCCTGAAATAAGTGGAAATTTAATTAATTCACCTTGTTTTACCATCCGCATCAGTTGGGAGGAAGAAAAGGCGCAGTATGTATCATGTTTGCAATTCACGTATACGTAGTATATCATGTCAATCTATGTTAAATCTTAACCCTATGCACACATGCATCTCTATCTCTTTCTCTCTGTATTCTCCTTTTCCCAAAACCATACTCAGGTCTCCCTGTCTTTGACTCTACTCAAATTTCCATTTCTCAAGATCAGATCAATTCCAAGAAATATAATTAACGCACACTGCTCCTCAAACTCAACATCAATGCATAATAAATTGTCTCTTGTAACGACTTAGGAAAATTCATGTGAGTTTCGTAGAGAAATCCTGAGAAAAGAACGGGGTGCAGAGAAGCTTTAATCATGTTCGCAATGTTATTATAGAACGAGGGAGTGAGAGGGAGAGAGAGAGAGAGACAGAGAGGGCGGAAGAAAACGATTTTCCGGCCAATGCTAACACAATTTATTTTCCGGATCACTTGGGCACATGGGCTTGCTCACTCTCCCTCTCCCTGTCCATGTAACAAAGCATCAAGTTTACAGAGAGAGCAAGTGAGAGGGAGAGAAAGAGAGAGAGAGAAAGGGCGAGGGAATATTTCTAAATTGGGTCAACAAGTTTTTTTCCCTCCTACTACGAGCATACACGAACTATTGGAAGTTTCTTTTCTATGTTCAAAAGGATTTTTTCAGTCTCTTTGAAGAGAGTGGGAAATAGGAGAAGAGTACTACATGTGAGTGTCTGTTTGCTTGCGTGTGGGTAAAATCTTGAACATGGTATATGGTCATACCCCGAATGGACGAAATTTGAAAGAAATGTAATGAGGAGTTCTGACAGAGCCATTTCACTCTTGGTGTAGTTATTGGGCAGTGGCGGAGGAATGAAAGGTAACACTTGGCCAACAACGGGCTCGATCAGCGGATAGCCCAAGAGATAGTTAAGTTCTTCCCCACCCGCAGCGCCGGATCGCTGGAACGAACAGAAACAAACATCAATTTATTATTTCTCCATCATAGGCTGTGAAATGTGATATTGGAAGAAAAACCCCCCGAACAGAAAAAGAACACACTCATCCGCACGCTTGCACACACAGCAAACAGTATGTAGTACCTGATAGTTATAAAGACCATCTTTTGTGGCGTGGTCAAAGACATAGAAGAATGCTTTGTTACTCTGTTGGGACTCGGCAGCAGCGACGACTGGAGCTAGACTGAGACAGTCTGTCACAGCATTCAGCGTCAAATCCCTTGTCGTTATTGGATGTTGAACGGATCTGAAAATATATAGAGAGGAAACAAAGAAAGATTACAATGCTATCAGACAGTGCAATGACGACGCGTCTACTACTACACGCTCGACCACACAACGTACACTTTCTTCCAGCAGCATACTGTAGATATATTCCATCCACTACATTAAAATAATACAGAGCATCTTTCATCATCCTTGTACCCCATCAAAAGATAGATACCCCCGCCATTGATGAATATTACACACAACAGCCCCACCTAGTAAATGCCTCCCATGATCCATTTAATATGTCCCTAAAAATGAATAATAAACTCCAGCGCACAGACTCCTTCCTCACTTTATGATTTCATTTCACGAAGGACATTAAAAGAGGCCAAGCGTAAATTTTACTCTCTTTTTGCTGATAAGGAGCTCGTAAAATCACACTGTCCATCCTCATCGGCTACCTCACCCAATACAAAACATCCATGAGCCCAGGTTTTACAATAATAATCCCGAATGCAGATAGCTCAATCCTACCACCACAATACCACCAGCATTTACTGCCCAATTTCCCTCCATTCTCCCCTCTTTTTTTCCTCCCAGTTCAAAAAATACTTTTCCGGAAAAAAAAATCAAGTTAATCCGGGCAAAAAGTTAGAAAAGTTTACTCTCTCTCGCTCTGTCTTGGCTCTTTCTTTCACAGTAGTGTGGCGGCCACGTCTTCCATTCCAACCATTCTTTCTAAATTTACGCATGACCTCCCTGGTTACGGGATCCCCTAGCTCTAAGCTCACATAAGGAGAAACTGTACAAGTGGACCTTGTTTTTCCTTTCTCTTCTAACTCTCTCGTACTTGTAACACAGTAGTAGTTCAACTAGAGTAGCATATCTTGATGAATGACGAAAATGGCTTGGAGCTCCAAGTGCCTGAGAATAGACGAGTGGGAGGAAAGACTTTTAGACTTTGGTATGTGAGAAATCCCAAAGAGAGTAGCTTCTTCCACACACACACATACACACACACATAAACACGCAACTCACACACACACACGCAACTCACACGCACATGTGCCCACATGTACAGTCTCTCCTTTCACCATACTCTACCTCATTCAAGCTCAGGACAACTTCCATTAATATAAGTCAAAGTGGAATCGGAAAAATTTGTAGCGGAATGAACAAGTGGGATTTCCTCCGTCTTCGGTCTCATCATCATCTTCCAAACAGCTCTGCCTACATACTTGTGCACCAATATCAAACACTTGTTCTTCCACTCTCTCTCGGCTAATATAATAAAATTTAATTCACATTCTCTTCATACTTATAGAACACAGTGCACATCCTTTTGAAGTACTCTCTCACTCTCTTTTTCAATCTTTGAGTACGTCACATAACATTTCTTCCCTTACAAATATCCATGCAAACAGCTTGTCGGCAAGCACCAAGTCAACTTACTTCTCCCAGTCGATGTACTCGTTGGTGATAGTTGCGAGAATCTCGTTGAGGTGAAAGCGATAAGAGTTCCTTATGAGCGTTCTCAGAATGGCATCTCGACGTTGAGCCTCAAAGCCTGAAGCCAAGTCATCCTGGCAAAGTAAAAAAAGAGCATGTGAGAAACTCGTTGATAATGTGAAATCAGATACTTGAGCACAAGCTATGTTCCTTGTGCAGCACATCCCATATCTTAGCTTTGTGTATAAATGTGTGAGTGTGTGTGCGAAAAAAAGTAGCGGGACAGAGTGTAGTAACGTATTGATTCCATGGGAATTTGACACAAGTTAAGGGAGCAAGTCGACAAGGACGACGGCAGCTAAAAACCTAAAGTCTATTAGGAGTTTGGCAAAATCTCTACGCTCAGTATCTTCCTCTCAGTCGTCTTATCTGGCATAAAAAATGTCCTGCTACCAGGATGAAGGGGGAGCAGGTGTAGGACAGTTTGGAATATAGCTCTGCTCTTTCTCTGCCAAACGACGACAACGACGACCCATTTCGGATCGTGTACAGAATGAAATGATTTACGCTGCCAAATGAATAGGCAGACTTTCTCCCTCTCTACTTTCTCTTCTTTCGCCCTCCTTCCTTCCTCCTGCTGCTCCTCCTAACAACTAGTTCCCGAGCTTTTGCATATTTGATGATGACTTTCCCCTTGCAGCTCCACGTCGTCATGCCACACACACATTTAAGATTTATTCCATGGCAAGAGAAAAAGAAGGAAAAAATACCCTACTGTGTGTCTGCTTGAAGCACTCAACAAATCGTTCACATATTTCCTCATGTATTGACACACATATGTCCCATTAAACTAGTTCTTTCCTATTTTATTCTATAGGACAAGCGAGCTTTTATATCTACATCACTAGCAAAGGGACACCCCTCGTGGTACTCCATCACAATGTGTCAATCACTCCCTCCCACAAAAGCATACAGTGATGAAGAGGGTTCTCTCTCTCTCTCTCACTGTGACATACAGACAAATTATTACCTCGCTGAAGGCGGTCATCATTTCCAAAGATGAAAGGCCAAAGAGTAAATCATACTTTTTAGACACATCTCGTTTACCCATCTGAGACTCCGTGAACACCTGCAATAGACAGACACACATTGTTTTATTTTTCATCGTAACTACCAACACAAGGAGAACACAGGGCTCTTAATATGTTGAAGCCACTCATTCATTCAACCCGCCAAGGTCACAGATAATATCGAGGTATAACATCGGGGTATAATATCGGGGTATAACATCGGTGGGTTCAACAAAATATTACAATCTTTTTCCGTGTGACAGGGCTTAGTACAAGAAAGTCGTGTTGGGCCATTAGCAAAATTAGATGGTAAAGGGTGGACATTTGGTGTGGGAGAATGGATGGGACTGGGAGCAGTAAATTTTAACCACTAATGTGGAACAAAGTTTGAGGATCATAAAGTAACGTGGTATCCGTACAAGGTGTCACTCAGTGCAAACACATGAGCACAGACTGCCCACAGTTCGAGGTCAATGCAGAAGGTAAGGGAGAGCGAGGATGCAATTAGAGAAAGATTACGAAGAGGAGAGAGAAACGGACTCACTCTAAATCCAGGCTTGATAACGACGCCATCAATGCTTGGACCGAAATCCACAGAGAACTTGGGTGGAGGAAGTTTAGAAAAGTAGGAAAAATGTTTATTTTTCAGGCAGTCCAGTATAGGATCTTGACTAGTGGACCCATAGGAGTTGGACGATTTTCCATGGCTACTACTGCTACTGCTGGATTGTGAAGAGCCTCCCCCTCCTGCTGTGGCAAATGAGACACCGGCGGAACTGGTCCCATTGGCAGTTGACGAATTGCTGCCCGATTGCACATTCAGGGAACAATTTAGAGCTTCAGCCAAGGCAACTGCGACGGCGGCAGGATCGGAAACTAGCGCCCACGGGGCATGAGATGAGCCCGCTATCAGGATGGATCGGTGGAATAAACCTACATGTCATTCACATATAATTGGATTGGTTACATTTCATTACACCACACCATTCCATATTACACATCCCCCTCAGTCTTCCCCGCAGATACAACCGGCACACTAATCATTTCTGGGATATGTATACACACGCACACACACAAACGCATACACACCATTTTTCGTTATGTAACATTACTAACATTTCTTTCTTTCTTTTTCTCTTCTATGCTCTTACCTCTTTCCACTACATCTGGCTATAAAGTCCATGAAATTTCTTAAACACCAGTACTCCCTCTATACTTGTTTCCAACCGTCGTAACAACAAAGAGGCAATTTCGCACGTGTTGCCCACGGCCAGCTTTTATCTATTCCTCTCCACTTACTCTTCCAAGTACATTCTCTTTTTCTTCTCACATATGCACAGAATATAAAGAGCTATTGGTCTAGCAGCAGATGGAGAGTGAGAGAGAAAGCTCTCTGGTAGTTATTACATTGATTCCGCCCACGGCGGTATTTATTAGATCACTTCACTCACGTCTCCCGAGGTTAGGCTCGTCTCTACTCTCCTTCAAATAGTAACAACTTCTTTACAACTAGTTCAAATCCTCCATTATAATATTCTCGTGAGGAAATCATAGTTAAAGCACCCATGACCTTTCCATTGAATAGCTTGAGAAGCAAAGGGTAAACAGCTACTCAATTTACAGTCATCTCTCCAATACCTCCAATACATCTCTCTCAGTATGTGTTGATTCTAACATATATAGGAGCAGACTACATTAAATATTTCATAGTGGTGACCCAATCACAGTCACACATTACCTGGCATCACAGCGGGTGACGACATAAGGTAATGTATACAGGCAGCTCCAGCTTCATATCCCATAAGTGTAATATTCTCTGGGTCACCTCCAAAGAACATTATATTCTCTTTTATCCAATGCAGAGCGGCAATTTGATCCATCAGGCCGTAATTTGCTACACGAGGCTTCGACGTTGGTGATGAGTTAGCATTTAAAAAGCCTGGAAAAACATTAATATCATTAGCACCATACTAACTCAGCATCAATCGTCATACTTACCTAAAACTCCAAGGCGATAATTGAGGGTAACAAAAAGGATGTCAGCATAGGCAGACAGGACAGTTCCGTCCGATAGGTTTCCACTCCCCCATGAGAACTTGCCTCCATGGATAAAGACAAGGACGGGCCGTAACTTTGGCTCCGGACCTGTAATACAAATAGAAATTTCTGCATTGGATCCACCACATATATACCACTTGAATAAGAAAACAAATGGGACCTTGATGTCTCTGTGGCATTCTACATACAAACGCATATATTTTTAACTGGATGCACAAAGGAGTAGACACACATACAAATATAACTGTGTGCCCAACGGCTTGGTTGTTCTGGCTGGCAACTGATTCGCTTGTTTTTACTCTGCGGTCATCACATCACATAGAGATGTACATGGGCTTATGTATAGTACTGCCGTAGTGGAAAAGGAACTCACTTATTTACGACTTCACATTCGCCCAATGTCCGAGCTAGAGACTTTGTAATTGTCAAATATAACTCATGCCCTTGCGCTTTCCAGTTTTATAGCTCTCCACATCCAGTTTACCACGATCGTATTTCAACGGGCTTAAACTATACGGCCTTCGCCACAACAACATAGTGACAGCATATCACTGCCACTGCAACTTTCCTCCTACAGCTGCATTTCCTCCTCAACGTCCTACGTAATCAAAGCTTTCGCACCGAGATCAAATATATGTAGCTCATAAAAAGAGCACATGCAAGACACTTCTACGGGTCTTTTGAAGTGTGTGCGTGCGGGCGCAAACAACTCAGTTATTGTTGCCAAACCGTATGAAAAATGTGACCTGCATATGGAACTTGCCATAATGTGTGTAAACACACAAGTTCCTATTACACTAAATAAATTTATGTACATGCTCCAATCTCCTAGATTTGTTTAGCTTTAGTAACAACATGGTGCACACAACTCCCAGGGACCCACGCACGCACACATTGTCATGTTGCCGACACCGGAAGCTTTGTCCTGACACAATTATTTATATCCCTTTTTTTCTATTTCTCTCTCCCTTTCTCTAACTCACTCTCGCACTTTCCCTCTCTCCTTTCAGCTCCAATACATGCAGCCCCCTTAAGTCAGAAGAATTTGGGAGCAGCAGGACGAGCGACACACTTGAAGGGAACTGTTACAGGAGTGCACGGCTTATTCATCCACACGATGTATAAAACTGGAGCTGAAAGGATCGCCCTTATTGCCACATTTATATTAACATCACCACCACGATGTGGCCAGTCATATAAATTCATTTTGAAAAGAAAAATACTGGCGGCTATTTGAACAGGATGTGTCATTTTTATTATTTCTCCCTATGTGCCTAGACACGTTACAGAGGAGCAAGATGAAACTATCTAATGGCAATTACATGTAGATTATGTGCTATATTAATGGCAAAAGCTCCAGGCTATTAGAATAAATGCTTGCATGTGGACTTAATGGTCTCCTATAATATCTACGCGCCTTTTCTATTCAACAAGGGCCAGACCGCCTTCCTTTCTCTCTTTCTCTTGCTCCATGATGGTCCCAAGGAAATTATACAAGGAAAACATCTCCCGGCCAGTGGTACTCCACAGTGCACCGTCCTACTTTACAGTATAAACTTGTATTCTTTTAATAGGACATTCCATCCGTTGGAAACTTTAATCCCTGAGCAAGAAATAATAATAGAGTTCATCCGACTCTTTCTCCCTCTGCGTCTCTCTAACTAGAAATTCTTCACCACTTCCGCTTCCTTCTCTCCTCCAGATGAAATACTTTTGAGGCTCAGGTACGTCGAAACATTGGACTAACTATCGTTATAGCACCTACACTAAACTCCTTGAATACAGTCTACCTTTAGACTATGGTACATCAGCTCCATGAGAGAGAGAGAGCGATCTTTTGTAGCCATCATTTATAAAATAAAATAAAAACCTGCATAGATTTAAAAGTAAGTCAAACGATTAATAATGATGGCTGTCTTGCTAAATATCAAAGAGACTTTGCATGAACTCACTAATATTTATAAATATGCGTGGTGCAACACCAACATAAAAAATACAGCAAAGGTTGCTTTGCATGAAGCCCCTTGAACTCTTCACACTTTTCACTGCTAAGTGCGACTGGAGCTGGAAAATACTTTATGACATCAAATATTTCCAGTGACAAGATTGATGCTTCTGCTGACTGTTTA
>JAQIWI010001402.1:0-16758 GCA_034698825.1 Deuterosminthurus bicinctus | reverse complement strand
AATGTGAATGTCATGTAATAACTACAAGTATGAATGCAAATGTCAGGACTATACTGTCCTAATATGCAAGCTGGTTTGTATTACAATGTGCATATTTGCGCAGCCTGAAGACGTGATTAACTTTCTCCAGCATATGAGCATTGAATTTGGTATTTTTCGTCTTCTTTTAGTATCGATCAAAGTTCAAAGCACTCTGGGCATATTATTATTATAGACTTCACATAGTAGTAGCACATTCTTCCGTATTAATAATCCCTTATTCTCTCCTTTCATCACACTCGCAGCCAGGCTGAGACAGACGGGAATGATTATATCCAGCTCATTACCTCCGCCTTTAATCATCTTTCTCGCTCTCCCCTTTCTTCTCACCCTGCGTCTTAGTTTTTCACAAAAATTTTCCAAACGATTCCCCATAGTCTTACTGCCACTACCATCAGAATTGATGTAACCCAATAAATCTTCATCACACAGGAAGTTACATCTTTTTTTTTCACCGACAGAGACATATTATTACTATCCGGAAATTGACCAATGCACTGGCCCCATTGTTCTCTCTACCGTACAAATGTATGTCATGCGTACACAAAGTAAACTATACAGACAGAAATAAAAGACTATACATAAATAATACATTGTGATTAATGCCCTCATTCAAGACATATGATGATGTAATACTTAATTCAGAATAGAGTGAGAAATCTGGGTCCATAAAGCACTAATTAACCCTGCCAATTAATCATACTTTAGATGCAGACAATGAATGTGAACTCAGTTCATTATTGACGACTTGATTTCTAGCAGGGAGCAGAGGACAATGTTGTCGACCCTCCGATACTTTATCTCTTACCCCGCACAACCAGAGAGAGCAAGAGGGATCAAATTGTGAAGCCGTTTAAGGTCTTTGGTCTGCTCTCTTGTTGTGTACAGTAGCACACTCCGGTGCACAGGAGGGTTTACGCAGAGAGGGTAATCCTGACAGTGGACAGGATCCAATGATCACCCCTGAAGGCAGTGATAAAAAAGGCTTTATACTTTCAAAGCTTAATCCCCTCCACAGCAACGTATAAGGGAGTAGCTGCTAAGACTTGCCCTCCCCTGCTGACTCATTTCATTAATTAATAACTATAGCATCGTACAGAAGCAGATGGTGTAGTGGTATTAACTGGAGAGTTAATTAAAAAATGCTCCCACTCTTTAGCAAACTTTTTTTCCTCCCCACAAACAGCAAAAGTTTTTGCAAAAAGAAATAAATGAACGAGGCTAATGCTAGTTGAATGACCGTGTTCAATATGCTTTGGGATTTGTTTAGGTGCGACAGAAACAACAAAAGAACCGCGGAAAAAGGGCTGTGAATGGAATTGGTGGATGATGATGATGACGATGCTGGTCTCGTTGGTGGGATACTAATAATGCTCATTATCTTCCCATAGCCCTCCTGCCAATGTGTCTGCAGGGAAGAAAAGAGGGAGAGCCATTGTATGTATAATCTCTGATCGGTGTATCAGTCCCACTCCAACAGTCAACAGAATCCAAGCAGTAAATCTCTCACTGTGGTAAACAGACACATGGCAATGAGAATGCTATGTGAGCAATCGAATCTGTCTACAGCGAAGGGTGCTCGCTCACTGTGTGTGTGTGTATGTCTGTGACTTGTGTATTTAATCCAAAGCTAATTTGTTATCCTTTCAAAGAGGGAGAGAGAACTTTATCAGTGTGCTGGGCTAGTTTAAAGAGGGGGAGAGGAGAGGACGAAAATCTATCTCATGAAGGCCTTTGTCACTCTTCATTCTCCCCTCAATCAATTACAAAATGATGTCAAAATCTCCAACGCACACGCACATGTTTGTCTGTCTCTTCCCCTCCTCCCAAATTTGGTAGCAGGTGCTGATTTTGCCTCTTTTCTCAACTTAAATTGCATGCCTTCACACTCCCTTCAAACTTCGCTTGGGCATTTAAGTATTTGTAAACAGAAAAAAGTCTCAGCGGTTGCCCTTTTACTCTGATCCTCACAAATGTCTACGCAGAAGGGCTCAGGATATGAGCTGGTGGGTTAACTTGAGCTGTAAGGGTAAAAGATAAGGCGCATGCATTTTTAATTCTGTATGCTTTTCTTTTATCGAAGATGCAATAAAAAGGAGGCTTTAATGTGAGCGTTAACATGTGGCATTGTCTAAAGGATATGAAGAGCGCCTTTGTTCATGCTTTCGCATAACACACACTCGATTACACACATGGGACCCGCCTTATTCCTTTGTGGGCGTCTGTGTGTGTGAGCTTGAATCTGTACGTCTTAATTTGTATGGGTCTCCATATGAGGCTGAAAAAGTGTATTAATGTCGTGTGCGCCTGGATTTCCTACGGCAAGAGAACTGAAAGGAAGCCGATGTTATAGCGTGTGCATATTTAATTGTGTGTAATGGATGCATGTGGCACGCGCCAGACAATATCAGCTTGCTGTGTATATCACTGGCATGCCAACTTCCCTTCTTTTGTTCTCTCCTGCTAGCAGCTCATAATATGCTCCCTTCATTATATCAGCCTGAGGACAAAAGGTTCGGTGTGTGTGACTCAGCGTGTGGATGTTCGTGTGTGAATTTTCGCATAGACTTTATATATGCACGTGGGCCAGAGTAGTCCCGCTGTGTGTGTGCGTATGTTTTCCATGCGCAAGGGCGTTTATGTGTTTGTGCGGTGTAGCTAGTGGGAAAAGTGGAACTGGGTTTAAGCTTGTTAGGGCATAATTTTGGGGCCGGCAATAAATCAACGATTTTCATCGGTACACGACTATGTATGTATTCCTTCAGCTGCCTTTATCATCACGGATTCCTTCTATTAGTAGAACGTAAACACGAGGCCTTATACGGCCTGTGTGGTTTGACTATAAATCTTGTTGTTTCTCTGCCTTCGGAATAAGTATTATACACGTCTTCAGCCCGACGTTCCCTGTCTCATCTTTCCTCTTCTTCTCGCTCTCTTTCAGGTCCTGGTCCAATAACACCGAGACGGGATACAACTTTCCCTTTTTTCCGCCAGCTCTGACCACCATTATAACTACTGTACCATCCTTGCAAATCATCACATTGACCTACATAACCGTGGGACGAATATGATGGAATTTGAAAGGAAAAAAGATTTCACCCACTCCCAACTTATCCCTCGTCTTACCTTCCGGATGTCCCTGGTCCCTACAATGATTGTGACACAATCAGAATACAAAATAAGAACACTTTCCCCCCACATTCACATAGCTTGATGTCGGGAACTCTAGTCCTTCCTGCACGCGCAGCTCAACCCGTCCGCACACAAGTGACCAGACGAAAATTAAATGTTTTTTGAGAGGAAAAAATTTCTTTTGCTGACACAGAAAAGCAATAATTTTGCCACATTTATTTGCAAGGCTTGGCAGGATTTAAAAGATCCTCTCAGATGGGATTTCAAGTTTTTGTGGAAGCTCTTAGGGGCATATGTGATGGTCATGTGTATGTGTGTGCAAGTCCGCGTTCTGATTGTGAAGAATAGAAACTTTGGAATAACTAGGGGACTAGCAAAGTTTGAGATTAAAGTTTGTTTGGTTTTTGGAAGAAGAAGAAGACGACGCGGAGGGAAGAAAGCGTATGAGTGAAGAAAGTATCGTCTGGGCAAGTAGTAGAAGGGAAAAATGATTTGCAATCTGGAGTTATCACATAAATTCTAACGCTTGTCCTCAGGAATACCAATTGTTTCCTTATCAATAGAAAGCGGCAAGTCAAAGTCCGGCAAGTTTTAACCCATGTTTTTCCACAGTATTCCCCCGCTCTCGCTCTCCCTTTCTCTCACACCAGATAGTCTCTCCGCATATCTTTAGTATTGTTCACAAGTTTTTAGAGGGGAAAGCATTAATATTGTATGATCCCAGTGGCTCATGTTATTGTTATATTGGTGGTGGGAGACGGAAATCTTGCCAATCCTATGGATTTCATGGCTGTCTTTCAGAGGAAAAGAATGGGTGGTGAAAGCACGTGCCAGAAACAGGGATGATGCAGTCGGCCTCATTCAGCATTCATCTGACGAGGAATATTTTTCATATGCATATGCACGTATATGAACACGCACATACATATGCGAACGCTCGTCCATACGTACCCACATAAAGCCCATTTGATTATAACGGAAAAGAATAAAGAAGGTTAACATACATGTCAGTAATGATACTACCAAATAGTTCACATTTATATTGATGTTCCCAGCTACAAACTTGGACTTTGCTTCATGAAGATACACACACTCACACTCATCCTTACTCTTCTTCTCTTCCATATTGTAAAAAGCCCCTGAGAAGATACCATTTAGGATTCATATTGATCCAGTCGTACCAGCCCATTTCCCGTAATATATTTCCCCTTGCTCAAGCTGCTCCGTACACACACTAACTCCATATGCCTTTCGTTGTATTCACCAGCGGCTTTTCAACCCACTATTTTCCACACGTGCACATACATACACAACCCTTAGGATCTCTTCCACACTTTTCTATCACATAAGATCCTTCTTTTCACAGTCTACTTCAAGCTTTGGCTCTCACATATTGTAGCGACTTGGCAAGCTCTCGTACTTGCTCTCTTTCTTCATCCTCTCTCTCTCTGCTTTGCAAAGAACCTGTGGTTTCTATTAGTACCTTTTAGACCCTTTATATAATGTCAAGCGAGTAGTAGTTATAGTAGTCGAGCTTGCTTTGCCTTAAAACTTTGCTCAATACACAATTTTCTCCCACAGCTTTCCGCTTCCGCGTTAAACCCCCCGCCATGTTCCTGGATCAATTTAATCTCTTTCACCATTCTCCTCCAGCACTACCGGCATATTGGTCAACTTTATCCAGTCTTATCGCTTCAAGTGTGTTGATCCGAGTATTTTTTATTTCCGGCAAATGTTTTAAGACATTTCTGTCTGATTCAGAAGCTGGAATGAATTAAGAGGGGAGATGAGAAAAGGCTGGAGCGCATGGGGTAATTCAAAGTTGAATTAAAGGTCCAAATAGGATGCTGCTGCTGTTGGAGTGGAAAACACTAGACAGGCTGGAATGAGGGGACTGATGATACTGGAAAGTTGGAGCGGCAGCAGCCCAGTGTGACAATGTAGTTCTAAGCCTTATAGCTTTGCGTAAGTATAATAAGGTCGTCGTATGCAGCTAAAGGACGGCGTACAGGTGTTCGCTTCACTTCACATTATGTCACGTGCAAGCAGTTGACAGTTGACTGTTTGTAATGCAATTTGCATGTATTTGGATGTGTGTGGCAGTGTATGTGTGTACGTGTCAGTCTTGTACTTGGTTGTGCGTGTGTGCTTAAGTACGCATATATAGTTTGTGAGGCGCGTGTGCCTTTGAAGTGATTTAGTTGAGAGCCCTTAGTAAAGTGCAGTCTAAAAAGGCATTATGTTTTTCGGCTGTGACACGTGCAAGGGAAGTCAGGGCGATAAGATTTGTTGAAATGAGAGACAATAGAGAAGGAGCAGAGATCCTCTTACTTGCCAGCAAGTGTGTGTGTGCGTGTGTCTGACGACTTCTCCTAGTGTGTGCCTGCTTGTGTGTTCCCAAGCTACTGGTACGCGCTAGAATGTGCGTAAGCCTAGAAGCAAGGAAGAAGCTTAAACTATACTAGGACGGAAGGACTTGGGGGAACATGACAATTTATTCTGGTCGTTAGTTCCCTTCTGCCACTAATAGTTCGATATCGTTCAAAGGAATGAGTCTGTTCCTCCATTTCTCTAAATGTTTACGAGCCTCACAATTACATCCAAGTCTGGCTCACACAGACGCGCACACACAAACAAAATCACTCCTAATATTTCAATCAATGGGAAAGGAAGTGTGTAGGATAGATGCCCGCACCATAAAATAGTTTATATAGGCTAGAAAGCCCATCAATGTTCTCTTTGCACACATATATATATACTTACACACACAAGTATTTGATGGACTCTAACATTCGGTTCATTGTCACCGCACGGCTTTCTTCCAAGACATTACGCCACATGTATTACACCTCTACAAGTATAAGCTCAGTACCATACGTGTAGACAGACATATGAGGACTTGTATGACTGTAAGGCAATGTGTCTCTGTCACAATTATTACTATTTTTCCAGTGCATTGCCACCAGTCATTTCTCTTGTTGCATCTACTTGTCACCATTTCCCTGACGAGGTGTATAACCCGCTCCCGGCTCATTTTTCCTCATTATTTCACCAGCACACACACACACAGACCGTTAGCTCGGAGGCAAGACATTAAACTAATAACAAGGCTCGCAACTTTGTAAGCTCCGTAGCCAATTTAAGACAGTTATGCTCCACAGTACTTTACATTTGCGATATACTTTATTCTCGTAATGGCCGTATAATTTCTACGTTAGTATATGAAAGGGAACTGAACCGCAAGTCTTTTACGTACAGTAGAAGCCTAAGGTGGCCTGAAGGGGCTCACAAGGACTGTGTATATGCGTGTGAGCACGAGTGACTCTGTATGTGTTTGCTCTGGCATTTACAATCAACTACCAAATGTATCATAGCAGCAGTAAAAACAAAGTATCGTAATAACAGCAACACTGCGGCCTCAACCGCCCCCTCATCCCACCACTTAAATACAATACACTCCCATGTATTATTATTATGATCCTCAAATCTAATCCCTTCTGTAATAGCAGTGAGCCATTAGTAAATTTTCTCTCTGTGTACTTGTGCGGTGAAAGCATTATCGGCTTGATTCCTGCCCAAGACTGCATAATATATGGGGATTCATTAGGAACATCCGCCCGCCATCTCAGCCACAAATACTGTGGGAAAGGAAGCCGATTCACATCCTATCGATTACTTTGGGAACGGAGAGATTACTCCTCTAGGGCTCATAGTATCTCTTATGATGATTGCAACCTCCAATGGTCCAGCCTTCCAATAAATCTCCCAGGGCGCTCTTTCTCTCTCTCACTGTACTCAGTATACTTACTAACGACGAAATTCATTTCACAGTGACTCAAATACCCCAGTGGAGGCCTCTGGTTCTTTCCCATGCTACTACCCACCTCCTCCTTTTATTTCCTTTCTCGCACCTCTAAAATGACATGGGAATGGCACCAGTCTGCATCATCATCTGCATGTGGATGGACACTCATTTGCACGTGCTTTCAATGGCCTACCTGTACTCCTCTAAGCTAAACGATGACTCAGGAGGTAATTGCTTACGTTCTGCTCCATTCCCACAGGATCCTACAGGTAAAGTGTATATCGAGCGGCTTTCTCACTGAAAATCCTGCTCACTCTAGCATGAACGACAAGCTTGACTTATACATACAAACAACACTCGAGTGTGTACACTACAGATGTAGTTTACCCTGCTTTGCTGTGGTCTATAGGACTAATGATGGTGCTTCTTGGAAGTGGTTACAGGCATTTGATCCGCAGTAATTATGAGAGTACAGGTATGTACACAAGTGGGTTACAGGGGTGCTTGTTTACACAAGTATAAACATCCTCATATTATCACCGCCATTTCCTCGAATATTTTGAACTTTGGCCAAAAACAGTATGAAACATGAGCTAGCTTGTAGAGCACATCAAACATGATATGTACTGAGAAAACGTGCAGTAAGTTTTGGGTTGTTGTACCCTGAAGGGGTTTACGAAAGCGAGTGAAAGACGAGCCATGTTACAAAATTGATGTGTATGGGCTACTTGAGTGAATGTTTAAGGAAGTAGAATAAAAACGTTAGTCTATGACGTCATACCTTCCGTGGTCTCCTTGAATAAGACACTACTATAATATTAAAGGAAATAAATTTAAAGCCTCCACTATATCTCACACTTCTTCTCCATACCTGAACATACCTTGAACTTTCTCGAGAAAAATGGAATAAGGAACGGCAGCGTAACATCTGGTTGCTCGGACTTTCACCTTCACTTTTCTCACCTTCTCAAGTTCAAATAATCCTGTGTAAACATTTCAAGTGCATAGAAGCAGGAGGAAATGCGAGCCTTTTCACTTCCGTGACTTAGCTATTTTGACTCGCACCTGTCTTCAAAGTGCAGCTGAACACGACAATACAAATGGAATCGGCATGCACAAATATTCTGAAGAGCTGAAGGGAAAGTGCATTGTATGCAAGCTGGTGGATTTGAAAGGTGTGGAAAGGCGTACAGGACTGTAGGGAATATTTGTAACAAGACAAACCATTGATTTCCGATTAGACACAAAAAAGAAATGGTTTCTGGATGTGAAAGAAAGAAAGCATATCCGTCCTGGCAGGACTATCCAGTAATCAATCACGATCAAGATGGAATGGCACTTTAATGAAAACATTATTCCTGATAAATATTTTAACACTTTGGTGGGATGGTTATACGTGGGCTTGGGTTAAAAAAGAGTCTTGATCCCTTCAGTGAGCCTTTTGAAAACAGAGTACATTTATAGTGGAAATTTTTTTTCTCACTCCACTTCTGACAAGGGAAGAAGTGGTGGAAAAAATCATCACGTAGTAATATGTATGAGCTTAGTAGTTCTCAGAAGAGGAGAATCACTGGTTAAGTTTCTCTCACATACTTTCACAGTAGTTACTGAAGTCGGCTAAAGGTCGATGTATGCCGTTATACCACAATACTACATGCTGTACATGTGATGACTACGGCCAGCCAAACTTTCTCCTTCATCTTTCCTTTTCACAGAGCCACAAGAGTTATAACGCTCGAGATTTCCAGTCATCCATCTACTGCCACAATTTCAGCCGAAAATCGTGATCCACAGTTACAAATACAAAGTCTGACTCAATGTGTTCGCGTATACTTGGTCTGCCTGTGGTTATATGTGTTAGAAGAAGAAGGAGAAGAGTGAAAAAAAATCTTTAAGAAAACCTGGCAACGGATGCACGTTTTCAGCATAAGTTACGATGGCGGAGGGAATGTTAGCTGATACTGTAGAGCACGTCGAAGCCATTACATTCACACAGGCTTCTATATATTCCGTCCAACCTGTACCACATTTTCTCGGTTAAAATGTAAAAGCATATCACCCGCAAGAAGAGCAGCAGCAGGGAATTCGAAAGTATTTGAAGCGAGCAAGAGAGAGAGAGAGAGATTTGGAAAAATTAATTTTTTTTCACTTGCGATAAATGATCCGTGGATGCCTTAAAGGGCTTGTGTGTGAGAAAGCATACGCTAGAGGGTAAAGATTAAGGTGAAAGTGTATATGCTATGCCTGTGTTTGCAACTTATTTTTTGCTAGTGGATTTTATGTATTCTTGAGCCTGATCCATGCAAAGAGCTATCCACAACTACATGTTCTTTCTCCTTTAAAAGCGATTCTTTTGAAGAGAAAATGTGGTATGTTCCAAACGGTTACGTTCACCCTGAGGTTGGTTCAATACCTTTCTCCAACCCACTCCTTCTCTCTCTCTATAAGAAGGTAAGGTAAAGCGGCTGCTAGTAATTCTTTTTTCCCTTGAAAATCCTCAGTAAAGCTGCTACAAAATATTCAGGGCTACCCTTGTTACAGATAGAGTGTTATACTATTGGCGAAACTGTGTACTATGCAAGGTGCAGACACATTTACAAAACCCCTTAAGAGGTTATATAGCACATTGAATGAAAGGAGATTGAAAGGTTTTCCCGGGCCGCATGGGTAGGGCCATATTGGTAGGGCAATAAGGATAAAAATTTTGTCCAAGTCCACACCTCCCATCATTAATTTTCCTCTGCTACTCACTGCACCAGTCTAGCCAGACACTAGTGCGGAGTTCACAATAGTTGGTGTACTTGTTACAGAGCTCAACTTCTACCTCTTCTTATATATATAAAGCCTTTTCAAACAACTTACCATGGCCCCTTGATATTTCTTCACGCTAACAAATCTTGGGGCCTTGACAGCTTTATTTTTACCTTTCTTCTCCATACTTTATCATTTCCTTTAAACCTTTATACCTTTCTCGACCGCCTGCCCTCCTCTCAAAGCTCCTGTTATGTAACCTGCCAGCAGGCTTAATTCCACACTTGTGTCTACGTAATGTTCCAGGTACATATTCCTGTCTCACTCGCCAACAGCCCTAGACTGAGGTTTGACAGGGAAAAGGGAGTCTAAATCCATTTTGCAGTCATAAATTGCATCATTTCAAGCCGCAGAAAAAAGGCCTAGTCCGTAAACCTCGTCACCCTGTGCCCAGAAGGACTTTGCATTGGATTTCTGTTTCTCTACATAAAAATAAGTTTTATGCAAACCCTTGCAGAAACACGTGTTATTGGTTTTTCATCTCCTTGCCTCAGGTAAAATTTGCTCATTCTTTACCACACTACTTCTAATATTTAATTTACACAACCAATGAGCATGACTCTAGATCTTGATTAGGGATTTCTAATTTTCCATAACGAGCTTCAATGCCAAAGTGATTCTATTTAGTTGGAATGGATGGGGAAGAAAGAAATTTTGAAGGGGATTTGAAGTGAAAGTTGATAGGATTTGTTTTGTTACCACCATAGACCATTCTATTTCATGGTGAGGGATCAATGCAATTAAAGCAGTTGCAATGTGGCATAGAGTACTCAAGTTCAGCTCTCCCACTGCTCTATATCCCTTCTATACATTCGCATGTGTTGTATTTTAATTTAAGTTTTCTGCGTACCCCCACAATCCTATTAGGCTTGTCATTTTCCATGTAATGAGATAATGGGAAAGACAGGTTCATTTCATTAGAACCAGCACCATAGTACCACCAGCAAAGGATCATACACAAAAGTTTTCATTGCCCTTTAACGGCCGCCACCAAAGGATGAAAGTTGGAAGCAGAAGGAGGAAGAGGAAGGAGGAAAGAGAGAGAGAGAGAATTAGAGGCACATGGTCTTCAACTCTGAATCTCTTCTCCATCATCGTCATCATCAACATTATCATCATCTTTGCCTTTATCCTTTGTAAGCATTATGAGGATTTTGAGGGAAACAAGTGAAAAGCTTTGTAACGTACGTATACTTTCTCTCTCTCTCTCTCTCAAGCACACACATATTACACAAACACGCACACACCCACAGACATAAACATACAATCACAAAGGACTAGATCTTCCGGCCAGTATTGTCCCCTACGCAGTAAAGTTGGAAAGTGCGTACGTATGTACACTCTGATAGTCATCTGCTCCTTGTCACCAGTCAGTCCATTCTATTTCACTTGATCTTCCTCCCTTGTTATCCCCCCTTGCTCCTTATCTTACGATGATATAAACATTGAAAAATATGCCCTGTAATTCCAGTTGGCTACAGTGCGTGGATGTGCGTAAGGCTAACGAGCTTTCGTTTTCACAATCAAATCCCACCCTTCTGGGCAGCCGACTTTGTCCTCCAACCTTCTCATGCATTCTCCTCACATTGCACGCATTCTAAAGCTCTTTTCATGTGCGCCAGCTACTGTGTAGTTATGCATTTAATTGAGAAAGGGTTGAGCGGATCTCTTCCCTTGCCGCACTATCATCATCATCAGCATTACGCTCCTGCTCCTCCATTACGGCTTACTAATGCTAAATAGGTGTGTACACGAAGTGAGTGGGAAGATAGGAGCATTACAGGAATAGGAGGGGAAGACTTTTAGGGATCCTTGAATGGACTCCGGGTGTGAAGTACGAGTCACATTGCCATTTCCTACATTTTAACAGCATACTTTCCTCCCATGCTCTCATTTCTAACCATTTTCCGTTTCCCACTACAGTCCAGGGACTTGCTAATGCTCTCGTCTGTTTCTCCTAATACGCTCCTATACAGTCTGGCCTATAATTTCCGGCACCCCTCTCATATCACTTTGCCCGTGACATGAAATCAATTTTGAGTGACAAATTCAAACTTTAATAGACGTTATTGCTATCACGATAGACTGGAAAGTATGTTGTTGCTGTTTGTTCACGTTTCAAACTGGGTCACCCATTGGTTGTTATACCCTGGAGAAGAAGGATGATTTGACGTTTAAATTGAAGCTTCTATTTTTGAAGAGACAGTTGAAGGAGGAGGAGAGTTTGAGTGAAGGTTTCCAGGGGAAGAAAAGGAGACAAGTGGGCATTTCAGTTGACATTTGATTTCAAGGTAGAAGGGCAGGGAGTTTTTTGACAAATACTGTAAGGTTGGAAAAAGGAGAGAGAGACAGAGAGAGAGAGAGAGAAGTTCGCCGGGGACAGTGCCATTTGGCTGTAGAAGACAAAATTGTGGTGGTGATGCAACAGCGGAATGGGAGAATGCTGTGGTGGAATGTTAAGAATGAAAAGTTTTGGCCATGCAGAGGCATTTTCTAAGGGTATAGAAGCTTGTGGGGAACATTAACTGGCTTTGCATTTCATTACTCCAGTTTTGAAGGATACTTTTCAATTTATTCTTATTTTCATTATATTATAGCAGCCCAAGTTTTCATAATGGCACTTTTGACGACAAGGATGGTGAAATGTTCATCAGGAGGAGCACAGCCGGTACTTGTGTTATTATTATCCATAGCGGACAGAAAGGACCGTTGAAATCTCGGCGTCTCAGTCATTTCCCCGGATTTCGGCTCATCAGCTATCAGCTTTGAGAAGAAAGGAAAGGCTGATGGTACTCGGATGCGGTCTTAAAACCATATCTCTCTCCACTATACTATAGTCATATGGTAAATAGAGACCTAGTGTAGGAAAGTGCTTTCATCATCATCACCACCACCAGCAGCAGCAGCCGAAGACGAAGGACGCAGTACGATTAGACTGTCCTCATTCCCACTACAAGTTTTCTCTGGGAAAATTCAAGACGGATTGCTCTATAGATTGAAAAACCAGACGGCGACACAGTGAAGCATATGCGATTCATAATGCTCTCCATCTTGCTACAAGTATAAAGAAATTCCTTATGTTTCCTCCAGTTTTCAGGCTTAAAGTATTATCAATGTGAAGGGATGAGGATGGTACTACTACTACTACAACTAGACCACTACTACTTAGTTCTACTACTACTACTACATTTCCGCTTCTTGAGTTCACTTGAGCATTTGTGTGCGTGTGTGTATGTGTGTGTATGTGTGCAGAAGGAAAGACTTTGGGCAGGACAGAAGTTTGTTAGAAACGAAGGAGAAGGAGGTACAAGTTCCGACCAAATAGGGACTTTTCCTTGTGTCCCTACGGACACCAAAGATAAGACATCTCAAGATTGATTCAGCTAGAGAATTCCATATTGATTAAGTACCTCCTAGAGAACTGGCCCAATTTTCAACCCTTAGCTAGGCAGCACTGCTGTGCTAGTGAGCAAAGAGGATTAGGCTCTCTCGTCCCTCCTCCTCCTTCAACTCCACCAGCCAATATATTATGCTATCAAGTGGCGCTCAAAGACAACGTCGCCATGTTCTCTTTGCTGCAGTGCGTGACGTGGCACTGGATCTGCTCCTGACATGCACTTTGAACACTAGGATCCCGGACATTTTTAATAACCTGCAACTGTCCTAAAGTCTGAAACCATGACCTCGTTGTATCTCTGCTGGCTTACTGTTGTTATTTATGCGACACTCTAATCGAGTGACATTGTCATGCCGCTGGCAGCTTGAGTCTTAGTCTCCTTGCAGCTGCACTCAACAGCAAAAGCCGCTAGGTTCTACGTGTTCCATCCAAACCAATTTCCAGGGGTCACACACAGAGACAGAGAGACAGAATGGAGGCACTAGAGAGAGAAAAAGGACCATCTGCAGACACACACAACAAAGTCACGTATAGAGCACTCGCGGGAGGATGTGCGGGATCAGAAGGGACTGCGTGCGGACCCATGATAATTAGATTGTGGTGTCAAATATGAGTTAGGAAGGTGTGATGTAAAGAATCGGAAATTCCCTCAATTTTTTTTATCTCACTATAAATTTCCCTCGGCCAAACTCAGCAGACTATGACCCAGTGTTGGGAGAATGAGGGAAAGTTTAGCAATTCTTTATGGCTCTTATGGGTATTTATGGGTAGACTTATCAGGAAAATCAATCCCGTTTTTTCTCTTAGCACCCACTCGCTTTCTCCTGGTTGTCATAGGGACGCGTGTGTGAGCGGACCTGAGTTGAATTTTAAGCGCCTTCATATGCGTCTCACATTCGTAGCTAGAGGGGAAAGTTCGGAGCTAAAAATGGCAAGCTTTTGTCAAACTTTTGCAAGGCTGGGACCGTGTCGCACGCGTGGGCTTCCCTAAAGGCAGACAAAATCAGTGAGGCGGAGGGTTAAGTGGGGGCTAATTTTCTGAATTTCCATCAAAGGCCTATGATAATTTAAACAATATAAACTCAAGTGGTTTTTAGCCATGAGGGCAAGGGATGGATGAGTGACTTGCCATTTTGTTGATAAATTAGATTAGTCTCTGCGGTTAAACTATAAATGTTTGAGTGGAGTGTTACATTCAACTGAAAAGACATTCGAGGTAGACAGGTTGTCGGTGAAAGTGTAGCATAGAGGGATTCTCTGTACAGCAGTGTACGTACGTCGGAATAAACACCACAAAAAGAGAATAAAAACTTATAGGTAGAATTTTATGACTCAAGATTTGAGTTATTACTATCGATCCTAATCCTTTCCCAGCAGCATTCAACATGCACCGAGCTCGTGTGAGGTGTACAGAGAACATTTTTGGGCGAGCTGATGAAATGATGCTTTGGAAAAAAGAATGGATGTAAAAACGCTCTCCCCATTCCATTCATTGACAGTTTGGTGTATTTTTCTTGCTCCTACAACAACTAACACGACCATTCAACCATGTCTCATTCCCCCGACAGCTTTTTTTTGTGCTCCAAAAACTCTTTGCTTTTTTCTTCCAGGAAAATCGTCAATATAACTACAAGTCTATGACGGTGGTGGTGGATGTGTTCGCCTGTATCCTGAGGGCTTATATGAGACGACAAAATTCCCTTTCTTTTTTCTCCCTCCGCTGACTTTCACATCCTTTTTCATTCAGTCAGCTAAGCTCGCTTAGATATGAAGCACACACATGCTACTGTGTGTACTTGTACTACAAGCATCTCCCAACCTTCCCCTCTCCATGTCCCTCCCGGTGAATGCATTAGCTTGAAGAGGGATTTCAAGTGGATTTCTTCAGGATTTGCTCTACATGAACGGAAAGGAGAGAGAAATATTCTGGGAGTGAATTCAATTTGCAGCCTCGTTCGTAGTACCCCAGCCACACATGAGTACATATCACATGAGGGGCATTCATATCCCTCGTTGAAACATATTTCATACAAATATCTTCCCATTCCCGATGCATTTTTTTGTGTCCCTTTCACCACCAACCACTACCAAAGAGTCAACGGAGATGAGAACGGTGGTGACAACGGGAACAACAACAAGAAAATTCTGCCTCTCCATGGCTTTTGTCGTTTCCTTTTCATAACCCATCAAGGAGAAGGCTAGCCAGGTCCACCTTCATTCTTAGTAATATACATACAGCCAGAGAAATGTTTGAAAGGAAAATTTATTTGTTTTCATCCCGTTTTTTCCACATGAAGAGACATTCAAGGAGCATCCCATCATGGCCGTTATGGTAAAAGTACTACTACTCAATAGGATTGCACATTATAATAATAGAAAATACGACTCGAAATTTTTTCACATCTAAACGCATTCTGATGGCAAAAAAATACAGTGGGGATGCCATTATTGTGGAGTCACCAGCCAAGCTGCACGTGCCATGGGTTTTATTCCCGGAGCCAGCAAGAATTCCAAGACTTTTAGACTCTCATACCCTTTGACCTAAAGCAACTTTTTCATGGTAACGAAAAAAACATTTTCTCCCAAGAATACCTATTTTCCGCTAGCGCCACAAGATGCGAATAAAACTGGACAGTAAACTGACTGTGACAAATACGCTTTTAAAATCAGTCTCCAGACTTTGTGAGCATGTCAGCTGGAGTTGAAACTTGAATTTTTCATCCCGTTAAAAGCTTTACTATTTGTGAAAATGACCCAGTATTCTTAGAAATATGAATTTTCAGTTTGTTTGTTTGACTTTTTACGTGGAAAATAATTCGCTGTACCTAGCCATAGAGTGGCGCGTTTGAGCAGACAACTCGGTCATGAATTTCGGCGCACTTAATCAATGCCAAATGAGATCTAGATGGCGCCGCTAATTGCTATGCATTTGCAACTCATTTGAAAAATGGTAATTACAATTGGATTTTTGGGGAAAATGGGAACCATTTTGTTGAAAGTAATGGCCCGGATGATAGCCCACATCGTACCTTGAGGAAGGGTCATAAAGCGGACAATTATAGAGACGATTTGGGTCAAAATAATTCCACGACGTGGTGGTAACAATGAATGAGCAGCTCTCACTGTCTCACATATTTTCCGCTTATCTTCCCCATTCAGGCTCACATGCATGCACACATCAAACCTCCGCTTCATTATCATTTTGATTGTTCCACATTATATTCTGCTGTATAGCAAGAAAGAAAAGGCTAGAAAGGGAGAGAGAGAGAAAATGAAAGGAAATTAAAATTCAAGTTTATATTTACTCCCGAGTGTGGGCGGTCTTTGTTTCTCTCCCGTGTCCAATTTTAAAGCTACAAGGAATGTATATAGAAGTGGCTCCATCTCGATAATAATAATAATAAGCCATGTCGGCTACTCCGAGGGAAACAAGGATATTATTTCAAGCTTAAAATCCGATAGTTTATATACAAGGAGAGATAAAATAGACTGAGATGGACGACGACTACGGTAAAGGATAGTAGTGTATGTGTCAAAACAATCCCTATTGTCACATCAGCCTAAAGCCAGTAAC
>JAQIWI010001401.1:0-16765 GCA_034698825.1 Deuterosminthurus bicinctus | reverse complement strand
CTACCGCTCCAAAAGCTTTGATGGCTATGGTTTCAAGCCAACGCTCAGCTTTTAAGGTCCAATAAGATGATGAACCCCTCAGGGTGCCAGCTTTAGTTCGGATGCCCCTCTGAACTCCCCTTTGAATTCCTTTTCTCTTCGAGTTGGATTTCCGAACCATTTTCTTTCACTGCTGATTTCTGCAGAAAGTAAAATAAGCGTTTTGAAAACTGTTTTTAGTTTTAAGTATGTTTTGATAAAAGTGTAAACTTCAAAACCGGTCAAAAGTGTTCGATTTTCACCTTCAAGTTTTCAGTAAGAGTTGCTGTAGGTGAAGTTCAGCAGTCACGGCCACAGTGGCGATTAGTTAAGTTGCAACTTACTTAATTATAATGTTTAGTACATGTATGGGTAGCTTTACCATAGAGACTGATCATGCTGACTGCTGTTTTACCACCTCTTCATACTGTAAAGGCTTCTATAAAGCAGTAAGCGGAGGTCTGTTGAATGCAATCCAGCAGACCACCATCGTAAACAGTATGCGGCATTTGCGGATGATTCTTTCTGACAATTGACGGCCACTTACGAGGTTTTCAACTGATGGTTGAATACACTTCACCAATGTTTCGTTGGCAGTTTATGACAATATGCGAGGGTTTTAACTGGCAGTTGATGAAATTTTTCAATCATTCCGTTGACAGTTGACAAAACCGTACGTGGATTACATTGACATTTGATGAGAAGATTATTGGAGGTAGCGCAAAAACCCTCATGAGGCTTCCTTTTTTACTCTGAAAAAGCTCTGGTAGGCACCTCTCATAATTGCCGTTCTTTAAAGTTGCAATAAAAAAGCCCTTCAATATGATGTAAGCATCTTCTTAGGCTGTTAATCGGAAAGATATGAATTACAATTCCAATTTCCATTTTCATCAATTCCGTTTCTAATTCAAATGCATTTAAAAGAACTCCCTACTCCCTACTATCCCAATTTTTGACAAATATACCGATTCCAATGTCAATTCAAATGCCGATTGATGATATATTATTTTTCCATTTATAGCGCTGATGTGAAAACAGTTCCGGCACACGGAAGAACTTTGTTGAAGACTGATATGATGCTGAAATTTCCACATGGCACGTATGGACGCATCGCGCCCCGCAGCGGATTAGCTTTGAAGCAAAATATTACAACTGACGGTAATGAATTTATCTTAATATGCTCAAGCATGCATCACTATTTAAATCTGAATAATGAGGAGGCGTGATCGATGCTGATTATCGTGGCAACGTGGGCGTGATCATCCGCATCCGAAACCACGGCAGTGAAGGCTTTCAAGTTAAAGTAGAAGATCGTATTGCTTAGATTATTTGTACATTTAAAAATGGAAAATGATGACTATGCGTGTCTGAACTATAACACAATGAATAATGAAGTTATCTGGTTTCAGACAAATTCGGAGGAAACTAATGAGCCTAGCAGAAGTGATGAAAGAGGAGACCACCGTTTAAGAAGCACAGGCATGTGAACAATTAATTAATTGGAAATAAAACCAATTCTGAATTCAAAGCTGATTTATTAGCTACATTATTCAGCCTCAGAATAAAAAGTGTCACTTGAGCTACCAGAATCATCATTGTTATCATCACTTACTTGCTGCTACATTCTAGCTGATTTTATTGCGTGAATCATTCGAGTCTTCTTTCGTTAAGAACTCCATCATAAGCTTTGCAGCTTTCTCCAAGTTCCGAAGCCCGACCATTCCTAAGTTCATGAAAAAAGAATCAGCCTGGCCTTTCTTCGGGTTGCTAATCATCCGGCGGAATCCAACGTACCAGCGACCATTATTCTCCCATTTACTATGTTCAAGGCTCAAGGTAAGCCGTCAGCTTGAAGGTAGTAATTTCAGATCCATCCTTCACGTTAGCACCATCATTCAACGTCAGATCAACCACCTTAGTTGCTGGTGGAGATGGGAAGGCATCTGTGTGGAAAAGAAATATAAATTAAATGAGGGTTAGAAAAAGATGGATCAGGAAGTACAAAAGAATTGCTAACCTTTCATTTTCCTCTTGACTTAACCAGATATGTCAGTAGAGGAACTTACACTTTTCACAGCTTTAGGCTTCGGCTTCTCAGCCTCGTCCTTCTGGCGATTTTTGGAACCCTTAGGTCGTCCTCGACTTTTAGGAGTGGACGATCCTGAGGATGACTTCTAGCTTTGTCCTGCAGCTGCGAGCTCATCCTGACGCTTACTCAACTTTTGGAGAGTTCTAATTATCTTCTGAGACTTGGCGTTGTTCGGTTTACGAGAAAGCAAGTCATCCAAGGTAAGTTGCCCCTTCTTCATACCTAGAAACGTACAAACATATAAATAATAATTAGTTCATGGAATAATTATTCCGTAAACAACACATTTGACTGATAGGTTATTAAAATTTATCACCAAAATTCACAACTTGAGAGTCCTGGTTCAATCTTCTTGGAACAGCTTAGACTGTGGTGTTGGGCTGAACGTAAGAGATTTAATTCAATGTGAATTCAAGTGACCAGGAGAAAATAAACAGGTTACTGAGAGGATAACATAAGCTAGCAGACTGACTGAGTCTTCAAGACAAAGCTCTCATCACTGAACGAACTTAATTTATACAGATTTCTACTGCTGACACTGATATTTTTTCAAGCAGCTTAAGCGTATATTCAATACCGGTATTGACTATTGCGAAACCCGGTAAAACCTCAGCCCGTATTCTGAATGAACTCAATACCCATACCCCAAATATTCTCGGATTGGGGTTTGAAAACCCTGTCATTTTGCATCGGGTTATCCACTCTGATTATTATTGTAATTCGAATTCCAATTAACAGCGTGGGCATTCACTACGTACATGTGGTCCTCTTCGGAATGTCAAATTTTTCTAAACGGCCAACGGATTACAAAGCGATCTAATACAAAAAAAACATCAACGAAGGCTCATTGGCCGTTGAAAAAAATTACACTTGTTTAAAATTAGAACATCAAATTAAGGCAAGGCTCACTTAGATTTATTTGACGTTAACCTCATAAATAATAATAATATCGACAAAATTACTCCTAGGGCTTTTGTGCAAATTTTTTTTGCGGTCCCCTTAAACCAAACGCCAAGCTACATGCAATCATTATTTGCTGTGCATTTATACGTACTATTAGTGTCACTTTGTTTGCTGTAACATCATACTCGTAGGTAGACCCCTGTATGCGTCCTAGGACGTCCTCAGGTCTTTTGGGTTAACGGGTCCGGGTCTGGGTCGCCGTTTCGGTCCGAAAACTAGAGGACCCCAACTGAAAATGAATGGTGGTAAGAAAAGGAACCGGGCTGTTTAAACTGATGACCATTCTTGAGAATGACGTCTCAGGAATTCTTCTTGTTGTTCCAAGCTCGCGTTAGTACTTTTCTGTGGTTGTAATAGTCCATGGCAGATGTCAAATTATCGGACATTGGTAAATTAAGCACATGAAAGGAACTAATGAAGCGCATGAGTTGAGATGGATGTCACTATTGCATGCATGAAAGCTATTGCGAGAAACATAAATAGCAAAGCACTTCACTCGTAAATGGTCAGCGGTCTTTATTTATGCATTAGCCCGTCACATCCTACAAGGTTACCAATAAAAATCGATACGCCTTTATAGAAAAAAGGACCGAGTTATATTGACAATTTATTACTGACAAACTCGCCTCATTTCCTGGGCAAATTCCATTAAGGAACCTCACCCGGCAACCAATGCATAAATTGGAAAGTTCCACATATTAGCCCATTTCTGAACACTCCCACACTCTTTTCCTTTAATACCACTCTACTTTTCCATTTCACTTATCAAAGTAAGTGGAAGTGGGGAACTATTGTTCAACTACTGGCTGGTTGTGCAAGCAGCACCTTTTGTGAATAATGGAAAAAGTTATAAAGTTTCTCTTGGCATTTGGAAAACTTTGCCTCTGCTATCCACTGGCTACGGACGACACTTGGGCTAATTGTCGGCCACAAAAATGTCGACTAAATCCATTTAAGCTTTTCCAGAGTTTTCTTTGCTTCTATCTTGTAGTTTACGCCCTGGATTCCTTTAGCAGTAACTCGTTGGAAGAACTTAGCGAGAGTAAACTGCTTAGCGATAAAATTTACTTCTTCATGGAATACACCGCAGAAATTGTAACTGACACTGTCATACGAACTTCAACGTTGTACTTTTGGACGGAACTGCCACAGTTGTACTCTGACTTTGTTCTCCTGTGGAAAAACTGCAAGTTTGTTCCACTTAAGAGCAGCCGGTCGACCAAAGCTTACGTGTTTTTGATAACGATAGCAGCCACAGCGGACCTTGTGGCTGCTTCGTTGATAACTTACAAAGAGGACGTGAGCTACAAAGGTTCTTTTGTGAAAGAGCAGAAATCTAGAGTCGTGCCGCGGTCTGAAGTCCTCATGAGGATCATAGATGGCGTCATTGGAATGATGAGCCATTGTTCTTTTGTTTACGCCGCATTTTTCATTACATTTTTTGGGCCGTTACTAACGGACGTTTATGTCGAGTTGTTGGAGGGATTTAGAAGGGAATTTGTGGGGTATTCGCTACCACCGTCAAATGAAGCAGTCGTTGCAGTCACTTCGCCAATGGACCCACCAGATCCTGGCTCGCCTGTTGGCAGCAGCAGCGGTAAAAGGAAAAGGCTGGCGTTATTTGCTGTAGATTTTGCAAGACTTCACAAATGCTTTACGATTTACATGAGAGCCTCCGAGTGTTACTTACTAGCGGTTGTGTTTCGGTGTACGATTTCCATAAATTTGGCGCTGGCATCTGCAGCGGGAATTGCGGAGAACAGCGATGTTATTATAAGGGGGGATTATTTGCTTTATACTGGTCAAATCATGGTTGCTGTCTTGTTGGCGGATTTTGGGACCACGATGTGGACGAAGGTAAGTTTAATTTCATGTATATTCTTGGGAAAGGGATTTTGGAGCTTGCAAATGTAACCACATTGATTGGATTTTGGCTCTTAGATTGATAAAATTCGGAATGAACTGAAACGAGAGCGCCAACTACTGAGCCAGAGTACAGGAGACAAGGAGGTACTCATTTTTAAATGAACTAAAGACGCGGGTTGTGGAATAATAAACTTTGTGTTGGCAGATACTTCGTGTGCTTTCTTGGGCGATCAATTGGAATGGCAGCCTGACTGCCTGCCATTTGTTTCCAGTTGATAGAAGCCTTCTCCCAGGAGTAAGTGTCAATTTTAAAAACTTTAAATCTATGCGGGCAAGATCTACTTTTATGGAATACTTCCAGATTGGACAAACGGCCCTTGCAGTTATAATTTTCATGTTCCAGCTGCGTGTGACAGAGAAACAGATTACTTCTACTTAACTACGTACTGATAATAAATTGTACAGGATTGTCAAGGAAGTCAAAGCTGAAAACAATTGAGCACACCATCCATACTGTCAACATGCACCATTTGATTTGCACCTGCCGATCAATGATACATAAAATATGCATTATAAATGACATCATTTATCAAGCTTTTGCTGCTTAAAGGAAGCTGCTCAGTGAGGTTAGTGCAGCTGTGCCTGACAATGTCAGACAACAGATTGTAATCAAGGAAATTGCCTACTACAAAATTATAATGCGCTGTAGTCATCCGTGTCATATCAACATTTGCACTTAACACTACACGTTTCCTTCCTCTTGCAAGTCTTGCAACTAGAATTAATGTTTACAATACCCACACTTTTCTCCAGCTTAGTTCTACTGGCTGGTATCGTGCTATTTTTTGCCTCTACCAAGGCACGAGCTGCTGAAGAAAATCTTGAAGCTTTACGTAAGTTCATTAATACAGCTTAAAATGCCTCCAACTTTTTAATATTTTTGGGTTAATTTGTAGCCAGGTTTAATACAGAGCAGAAAGTAACAGTTTCTGGGTTCTCCTCTGGTTGTCTCATGGCCATCCAGTTGCACGTGGCCTTCTCTCGCAGTGTAGTAGGCAACGCCTGCTTCGAAGGAAGTAACATTGATTTGATCTCCTTTAATCACAACTTATGACATCATTAAAAATTAATAAGTTTAGCTAAAATCGTTTCGTTCATTCAGTTTGGTACAGATGTGCGCCAGGTGGTAGCCTAGACTACCGTTTCAGGTGCAATTTAGGAGTGAGCAACTTCAATGAAGGTGTCAGGGATGCCAAAAATTATGCCAGTGAAGGAAAAATTGATTTGCTTGAAAACATGGAAAATGCAAGGCACTATCATTACATTGCAAACCAAGATTTTCTTGTTTATGGCAGTAAGTTTTTTTCACTAAACTTCCCTTTATGACTAAACTTGAAGTTTTGTGCTTGTCTGAACAGATCCACAAACACGTGCTGCCACTAAAGACTTCTTCATGGGTGTGGGCATGCAAACTAATAATATAAAGTTGGTTTTCAGGAATTCAGACCATTGGATGGTACTTGAAAAACATTATTTCCCTTTGCTGCAATTCTTTTTATTAACAGTTAATTGGACAGCGCGTTACAAACTTATTTTAGCCCACAGTTAACACGAGTGACAGGTCATGTAGTTCATCATTGTTCCTTGAAGTTATATTGCCTAATGCAAACACACCAGGGGTTGCTTTCTGTGATTATTATGGCGCATTCGAAGGCCTTCAGCATATTTATAAAGGGTCCCTTACGCGTCCTTCAGGTACTTGAATATTTGAGACATTAAACTATCTTGTCTTAAGTAAAAGTTAAGGGTTTTAAACACAATACTCTTGCGCAGGTTCTGTGGAATTACAACCACTGAGAGCATTCGACCAGTCCGTTTTCCTGGACCAAAGTAACCAACACTTTATGGACAAGGTGGGCTATTTCTATGTGCCGTCTGGCTCCCAAGGATCTTCGTCGACTCCATGCCGTTTGCATATTGCAATGCATGGCTGCAGAGGCTCAAGGTTTGTCATTGAAAGCTCCATGCAATTTTGTTGAGTTAGCTTGAGTCCAACGATCTTGTGGTGGATTGCAGGAGTGCTATAGGAACTGAGTTTGTAACTCGCAGTGGATACCTTGAAGTTGCAGAAATAAACAACATTTGTATGCTCTTTCCTCAGTCAATCCCTTTTAGTGGGAATACAGATGGATGTTGGGATATTTTCGGGGCGTCAAACTCGGAAACTTATGGCAAGTTCAGTTGATATTTACAAAGCAAGAAACTTAAATGCTTCGTAAACTCGCAAAGTGTTGATTGAGGCGGATGTTGATGAAGCTTTGTCTCATTTCTAGCAACCAAGGAGGGAGTCCAAATGAAAGCAATTGGAAAGATGATTGACACCACAACGGGGCTAAGTCCTTTTTAATTTGCTAACTCTTACCTGCATATATTGGCTATGCATAAATTACTGCAGTGTGTCAACTGTCAGTGAGAACCCTTGATTTTAGTCGTCAACTGCCCGCAAAAACCCACGTAGGATGTTGCCAACTGTGAGTGGAGACGTTGATACGTTGATTGTGTTCATTTGTCAGTAGAAACCTTCAGAAGTTGACATCAATTGTCAAGAAAACCCTCGTTCACTTTAATGAATTGCCAAATAAATCCAATTAAAATAAATACACTTAAATTCATCAATGCAATGGTTCCTATGTATTCATGAGGCCTGTGCTTAACTGCTAAAAAAGGGTTTTATAATTACCAAGAGAAAATTTGACAATTTTCAAAACAATCGACCAGTTAAAACTGTCAGTCAATATAAGAAAGCCTCCAACATGGAAACGAAATTTTATACTTGAGTTAAAAGCCTCCAGGGTCGCAGAAATATCCAAAGCAGCTGTTCCCGTGACCACTCTCACAATAAAGCTTCCTGAAAACTAGAATCGTTAGACAGAGAAAATGGTTTGGAGATCCAACTCAAACAGAAAAGGGATCCCAAGAGGAGTTCAAAGGGGTATTATCGCCTTCAGGGTACCAACTAAAGTTGGCGTCCTGGAGGGTACAACTTATAAGGAAACTTCAACAGCTGAGCGTTGGGTAGAAAGCTTAGCAGTCAGAGCTTACGACACGGTAGTCGACACTTCAATTGCATTAAACCTCGTACCATTCATGAAAACAACCACAGAAGACTACGTGGTAAAGCCTACGAAGGAACTGCATGCATACAATCTGTACAGAGCTATCACTGGACTCGTCATGGTTTATAGAGTTGTAACTGCACTCAAGGTTTGCACCGAAGAAGAATTCACTACTGCTACACTTCTTGCACTCATCGGGGGCCTCGTGTACTGTAATTGCTGGGCGATCAGCTTTTATAACCCTACAGAAACTGCCTGTCTACTAAATAACTTCAACAGGATCCTCTCATGTTTGCAAGCTCAAGCAGGCCTGGGCCGGGAATTTCGCATTTTTAGTGAGCTACGACTAAGCCTAAAAGTGATCGCCTCAATCTCTTGTATAATACCTTGCACAATCTGCATGAGTGTGGCAAATGGTGTGCTGTTCGGAGGGCTCCCAACATCGTTCATTCGACTGGCAGATGTCTTTATTGACATCCGCACTGAAGACCGGATATGGTGGCAACTACTTCTTTTGCCACTTGAAATTATCCCTGCAGTCTCTCTCTTGCTCCCTGCGATCATTGTTTGCATCTTTGCCTTCACTACTGCGCACCTCTCAAGACTCTTTGGAGAGGAAATCAGGTATTGCTGACGGTTTTGCTATTTTGCTCGATCATATGTTGTCTAATTGGACAATGTGTTTTGATTCAATAGGAGCGTAAACGTTGTAAACTTCCTCACCCGGAAAAAGGTGGAGCAGATGTATATTTGTTGGGAAGTGTGTGACAAGATTTCGCGGCCGTGGATGATCGTTCATGTTTTTTCTATCATTGTGAGCATCTCATGCGCAGCTGCGACCCACTTCAACGTCGCCATCAAGTACACAAGTCTACCGCTCCTCGTACACGCTGCACAGACTCTGTTGGGCCCAGTGTTTATAATTTTGCTTTGTCTGGGCTTGTACGACGCATTGGTAGCTTGTCAGATATCTGGAAGGGTAATTTCTGATCAGTTAACGGATTTCACTCCACCTGGTCTTAGATACTTGACAATTAAAAGTCGAAGGGAGTTACTTAAGAAGGTGAAAGCCATGAGACCGATTGCTATACCGATTGGCTCGTTCACTGATGTGAGTTTTTCTGCAATGGTGGCTATACTGGAGGAAATCATGAACGGCGTGCTGGTGCTTTTGACCTTGTAAATGTTTTTCTGCTTTATGTGAATACTTGCGTATTAATTATGTATAAATCACGTAAGTATCTCCGTTGTTAAAAGCTTGTGAAAAGCGAGAGCTTTTAAATGAGTTGGCTCAAATGGTTTGTATGAAGTGCAAATATTTTTTAAATAGTTAAGTGTTATCAACCACTTAGTCATCCCCAGAATTGTTGTTTGTTGTTCCAGCTAGTCAACGTTGTTTACACTTATGTCTGCTATAACCTGTAGCATTTTATTTGGCCATTGAAAGCGGTCGTTTGCTTGTGGATTTGTCAAAATAAGCAAAGTGAAAGTAAACATAATAAATCATTTAGTCACCAGCAAGTGAAGCGAACTAATTGCTATGTCCAGGTGGGTCCCATTCTTGGATGCTTAAAAGCCATGAAAAAAATACTCTCAATAGTCGCAAATTCTTAATGGCGTGAATTATTGCAGTAGTCTATCAGATCTTACGGGGATAGACCTGGAAAAATCGATAAACTTTTGCAGTTTTGTCTGGGCTTTATTCAAAATATCAAAGGTATTGACAAAATCCAGTTATTTCCTAGACACACTCCATTAGATTTAACGAAGTGGTGTGAGCAGCCAATCAATACGTCAGTTGCACAGCCATGCACACACGAACGTCTGCGTCTATCAGCTGCTTCACTTTTCTTGCAGTTTTGTGAACAAACTTTTCCCTTCTAAGAGTTATTGCAAGTTAAGAAGCCGTTGACGCGCTACGAGCTTTACGGACAACAGGCTGGTTGAACAATGGAAAAAGTTTTAAAATTTGTTGTGGCATTTGGCAAGCTTTCCCTCTGCTACCCATTGGTCCTTGATGAGACTTGGGTCAACTGCCGGCTATCAAAATGTCGACTCAATCCATTCAAGATACTCCAAATGACTCTCTGCTTCTATCTTGTAATTTACGCCGTGGATTTCTGGAGCAGCAACTCCCTGGAAGAAACCCTCCCGAATCGGGTTCTGAGCAACAAAATTTATTTCTTTATGGAATATACCGCGGAGGTTGTAACTGACGCTATCATCCGCACTTCAACGTTGTACTTTTCAAATGAACTCCCGCAGCTGTATTCAGACTTTGTGACTCTTTGGAAAAACTGCAAGTTTGTTCGACTTGAAAGCAGCAGGTCGACAAAAGTTTACGGGCTTTTGGTTACGATGGCAGCTGCGGCGGATTTTGTGTCTGTTACTTTCAAGGTTTACAAAATGGACGTGTTATACGAAGGATCATTTGTTGGAGAACAGACATCTCGAGTTGTGCCGCAGTGGGAAGTCCTTCTGCGGATCATGGATGGTGTCACAGAAATCTTGAGTCAACTATCTTTTGTCTACGCCGCATTTTTTATTGTATTCTTCGGGTCATTACTAATGGACGCTTATGTAGCAATGCTGGAAGGATTTAGGAGAGAATTTGTGCGGCATTCGCTGCAACCTTTTAATCAAAATGTCCTCACAGTCACTTCCCCAATATTGGACGCATAAAATGGATCTTTGGTTGGTAGCAACAAAAATAAGAGGCTGGCATCATTTGCTCAGGATTTTGCAAAACTTGAAAACTGCTTCACGATTTACATGAGAGCGTCCGAGTGTTACTTACTAGCAATTTTGTTTCGGTGTACAATTTCCATAAACTTGGCAATGGCATCTGCAGCAGGAGTGACGGACAATAGTAACTTTATTTTGAGTGGGGATTACTTGCTTTACACCGGCCAAATTATGGTAGCTGTTCTGTTGGCAGATTTGGGGACGTCGATGCGGAAAAGGGTAATTGATACTTGCTTGTCATTCACTTTATGCGTATCATCGTAGTCGTACTATTACGGAAGATATAAGTTTATTTTCCTTATGTGACGTCACTAAATTCAATGATTTGTGCGTAGATCGGTCAAATGCAAAAGGAACTGAAAAGGGGGCGACAAAAATTGGGCCCAAGTGCAGAAGGCAGTGAGGTACTGGTTTGAAAACATTTAAAACAATATTGAGAATGACCAAGTTTGTGTTGGTAGATAATTGGAGTGATTTCTTGGGCGATGGATTGGAATTGCAGCCTAACTGCTTGCAACCTGTTTCCAGTTGACCGAAGTCTACTTCTTGGGGTATATTGCAAGTTTCAGTTTGAATTTTTTTTATAGTTTATCTATTTATATGATTGCAGATTGGACAAACTACACTTGCAGTGGTCATTTTCATGTTCCAGTTGCGCCTAACCGAGAAGCAGTTTTTATCCAAGGGAAAGGAATGATACAACTGCTACACGCTACACTCATAAGTCCATCTTTTGCTTGTGATGGATTTCTCACAATTCTGAAAACTATGTTAATATGAAGTCATCAGACCCTCCAATCTTTAAGTTTTCTTATGCACGCACGTCCAACTTGAAATACTTAATAGAAAGGTTTATAAAGAAACATAAAACTCTTGTGCAACATGCTATTTAAGGTAATTCATGTGACTCATAGAAAACACCCGTACATGCATTGATACTGTGCATCATGATGATTCCTAAGTTATCCCAAATTAGACTAAGCCACATTGGAATATCCCAATACTCATTGATCTGTACTGACTCTGTACTATATAAGCTTCCTGTCAAAAGTGTCTTAAGGAGAGAGCACAATACAGCACGAGTACACTGTGTCAGAGGCAATCTGCACATCTCTCAATAAAGCCCATTTCGTAACGTAACCTCCTGAACCAAATCTATCCCTAGACCATACACTTGCTAATAATTATAATAATAATCATATTTATTTAGCCGATTAGTTAGCATTGTCGCTTTTCCAGCCTCATGAATATTATCGTGGAAATTTTTACATACAGTTCATTACAGTATGAAATTTACAGCCAATTCGTTTGTAAGCGGATCTTCAACTTCTTCCTCATCAGAGGTGCCGTCGTAGCAAAGAAAAGAATACCGCGCCCTCCCCCTTAGACACCGACGTCCTTGTGCACCTTTCTCCTCCAGGCTTGACGCTGCTGCTACTTCTTGACCAAGTGAAACGAATGTAAATGAGCCCTTAAGTGTCCAAGCATGGGTACGCCGAAATGCCGCTCAACTGCACTAATGCTTCGGCCGCTGCTATAACTGTCCCAGGCCTTAACTCAACTAAAGGGGATGCTTGGCTTAACTATGAGAAGGACCAAAAGGTCAAGGTCAAGGGTGCAAATAAAAGGGAGATTGGATATTAATGCCAATCAACCGATTTATTGAAACTCTAAATCTGTCCCTACCTACTGATCTAAGCTAGCCCTAACGCACACACGTCTGCTCACTCTCAACTCGAACACCAGACTGGCTCAGCAGCGGCGTCTCACTCCGCTTTTATATCTCGCCATCTGGGCTTATAACACACTCATCTTAATTCGGCCCTTCTTAACTTAACTCGACCGCTTCAATATCCCCGGAGACAAAAATAATTCGTCCTCGAATTATAACATTATAACTGATTACATAAAAAATTACAGGGGGAAGAGGTAAATAAACTGATTAGAAGCATAGATGGCTTAGCTTTACAGTTTGGGGACAAAAAAACAAAACAATTTTGAATAACCTTTTACACACCTTTTTTCACTTTTTTCAACTAAACTAAATGAGATATAAGTTCACCTTAAACCGTCACAATGTCATCACATTAAACCTGAACTCATACAATAATGTGATCAAATTACATGAGTCAAAACAAACTTATCAAAACTTAAGAACTAGACAGTAGGGATTTTGTTCACTGAGCTATTATGACGTAGACATATTATAACATTTGATTATCTTACGTACTAATGATCCAAGAACTGAACTAGTCTAAGTATGACAACAGCCTGAGCTAAACAGACAAGTAATAATAACAAGAATAATAATAATCATCATCATCACCATCACCTCTGGTGATTGATTTTAACTAAACTACCTCATAAGGCTTATCATAACAGAAAATAACTCGACAGAAGAAACTCATTCATTTCAATACTGAGCTGATACTCATCGATTCAGAAACCCAATACTAAACTGATTATATTCAAGTGATTACGATTCGCCCTAATGGAAATTACACTTTCAACCTCCTTACTGAACTTAACCGATTGTAAAGAACAGATTCAAGAAATACAACTCATCACTCATAAACCAAATTCCATTCTCCCCCCTCAGATGCCTTCATATCTTCGTCGCTTATCTGCAGATTCTTCAACTTCTTCTGCATTCTTTTCCTCATCTTTATATTCTTCATACTTAGCTTCCACATGCTCATTCTGATGCTGATCTTGCTATCCCAGCTGAGGCTCCGAGCAATTTACATGGAGACTTCTGGTTTTGAAAACCAAGCATTGAAAGTTTTGGTGGAATGGGCCCCAGCAATAATGACAGAGTTGATTAGACTCTTGTAAACGAGCTGGATCTAAACTGAAGATTTTGACGACATCTTGAGGGATAGGATATCCAGGGAATTCCTCGATGTAGCGACGCTCAAAGTTCTGAGCTTGACGAAAAAGATGATTCCGATTGAACCGGACTGATCTGATTTGGGGATTGATTGCAGTGGGATGTTCCTCCATTGGGCAAACCCTCGTCTCAGCTGCTTTCATCTTGGGAATTTTGTACGCCGAAAACAATCACTTAGAAGTTGTTGGAGAAGCTGTGACGTAAAACGGATTCTTCATAAGCTTTGACTGATCTTTCGAGGATGAAACCTTGAGGAAACGCCAGGATTGATCTGCTAAGCTGATGTTAGTGGTGGAAAGAAGATAATTCACTTGAGCTGAGCATGGACTTGAACAAATTCATCCGAAGTGGTGATGAATTTAGCTGATCCGACTCCGGGATTTTTTCAGCTGCTTCGGGATTTCCCAATTGCTTAGGATTGCTCTGGCTGCTTCCAGAGTCCCTTCTTTAACATTTGCCCTGAACTAATCTGGTTATTTCCAGAAAAACATTGTTTTTTTTTGAGTTCGTCATCTCTGAGCCCATGGTGAAGGGCTTCTTGGCGAACAGAAACATCATCTTTAAGTAACTTGAACTGAGCTGAACTGAAGGATGAAAGATCTTCGTTCGATTTGTACGTAGAAAAAGGAAGTCCAGACTCCAAATGGCTCATCCAGCAGACCTGATGGAGTGGGAAAAAGAAAAAAAAAGAAAAAGTTAATTAACATTACATACGTAACTTCGCCATTATTCACACACTTATCTACCCTCAAACCTTTCTCAACTCAAATTACAACTCAAATCTCAACTTAAAGAAATAAACTCAAACCGAAAATTGGAACGATTTCAATTTCTTAGCTGTTCCAGACGCAGGCCTGCTGGCTGACTTACTTCAATGGCAATGGCAGGGGTCCATTCAAGGGGGTATTCACGGCATAGGTTCACGCTGCATCCCAGGTAGTGTCCAATTTAGTGGTACAGAGGGGTAGATTTGCAGATCTTTCCTGTATGCTCTACGCCCGGGGTAGGCAACATCCACTTGGCAATTGGTCAAATCAGGAAATTTAATCCTCAATGGGGGCCTGTTCAGCGGAGGCCTTAGCCTCTTGACCACGATGATTCGTCTTGTGTGGATTTATACACACCTTTTGACGATAAACGTCAGACCCTTGCCAAAGGTATTATTTAAAGGAATTTTCCGATCTCATTTTATATTGCTTTATTACTATGCTAAGAGATGAGTACCGTCTATTTTACTTACCGGCACTTAATAAAAAATAGATGGTACTTGAGTTTCCTTCATTTCAAATATTAGTAGTTCTGTTAAACCAGCTAAGAAGATTCAAAGCCACTCGATCAAGTGAATTCAATGGAAATAAGTGGAGGCTAAAAGGCTTTCACAAAAAAGGCTTGTGGCCTTTGCAATAATGAAAGTAATGTCAGTCCATCTAACACAGATCTGTGTGGTTACGCAAAAGGCAAAGTATTCATTTACATGACTTCAACATTTTAAATTAGGCAATATGAAATTCCAGTTTCTATTTAACAAGTTTTGTACTTGCCTTATAAACATTTAAACACGAAATCGGTCTTTTCTAACAGTTGCTAGATCATATGCTGAGCATAAAACGTTTGGCTTAGGGGTAAAGTTGACTGATTTTGGGTTGACCAAGTTGACCACGTTCATTATGACGAACTGGCTTGATGCCCAAGAGGAAAATTGATAGTTACAGAATATTTCAAGCTCACTTAAAATGTTCAGTAGCTTATTCCGTTGAATGGACAATGTATAATTGTTGGTAATTTTGTTTGGTCTTCTTGATTTGTTATAAAACTCAGCTTAATTTCATTTCAAGTAATAATAACCCAAATCAGTCAGGTAGATTCAAAGGCAACTCAATAGAAATAAGTGGAAGCCAAAATGTTTCGGTAAGTAGACTCGTGTAGAATTTCTCCAAAAAACACGTCAGCCCACGCCCACCTCCGCACTTGACGCAAAAGCCAGACAAAGCATCCGACTGCAGCATTTTTTGGGAATTCACTTGCTTCAACCATGCTTACCCGAAAGCAGCTGAAGGTCTCATTCCTTGCATTCAATTTCTTCACAAAAATTGGATTCTATCCTTTCGCATTAGATTTTCAATCGGGGGAAATTGGCATTGAAAACTCGATCACAAAATGGTGTGTTTGGTGGGTTATGTTGGCCCTGACTGCTCTTCGTGCGCTGCTGGGAACAATAAGAATATTATTTGTACTTGGGAACCATGTCAAATTCCCAATCAGGGAGATTCCTTTGATGCTGACCCAGTTGGGGTACTGGGCAGCAGTTTACTGCTTCCTTCTTTTGTGTTTTAATAACTTGGACTTAACAGTGACTGTATTTAATTATCTTCTCAAGAGTAAGTTTATTTTCAGTTGCCGAGCGAAACTTTTAAAATATGACAGACTTCAGTTTCTAAAAATATTTTTTTTGGATTGTAGAATCAGCCAGAAGTACAACGTGGCGTAATGTGTCACTACAAGAAGTGTTCGTACTCGCTGTAATACCAGCTAATGTCATCATAGTGCCACTGAGCTATGCCACAGTATTCGCACTTAGGCCCCAAGCAGTCTATAACTTGTTCTCTGCTTTACAAGATTCCTGGCAAACAAGACGAGTGCTGATTGGGATTGCGACAGCTGAAGGATTCCTGGTACTGTACATGTGGTCTATTGCCACTTTCATTGCGCATAATATGATGCTGTTTTTTCAAAAATACATTGAGGAAGTACAACACACCTTGGAGACGTTTGAGCGCAAGTTGGTTCAATGAACTCATTGATTTGTACTTGATGATGATGATGATGCTCAAACCTGAAGCTTGAATGTGACCTTTCAGATCCTTAAAAATTCACTGGATGAGCGCTTTCGGAATTCAGCGTGCAGTTGAAGACATGCGGCGGTTGGAGCTAAGCATTCGGATTTATAACTTGTGCTACCGTCATATTCACTTTATGGCCAAAATAGTTACCTTGTTGTTTTACATACCGTAAATCCGCTATTAAACGCCGGGGCGTTTATTTTTTCAAATCTTCTAGCGCCCCGGCGTTTATTGAAGG
>JAQIWI010001400.1:0-16772 GCA_034698825.1 Deuterosminthurus bicinctus | reverse complement strand
TCAGTTAATTCCTCACACAGAATCACATTCCACCTGGGATACTGTGCTTGGTGCTGGTTATCACAACCACAACAGGCAAAGTGTGGACAGTTCCTACGCGGGATCTCATCTTAAGTAATGGGCTACATGGGATCAATTTAAATAAATTCTGGCACATCACTGTGGATCTTATCGTCAGTAGGACTGTCTGTATTAATGAAGGTACGCGAATTTCACTTTGTTTCACAAAACTATTGATTAAACAAAGTTGTCTGACTTAATGGACTTGTTGTAATTTAATTAATAATTGCCTTTTGAAGGCTTTGGATGTAAACAACCCTTGCAGTTCCGGCCGGGATGGTTATGGCTCATGGGATTATTCTTGAATGGAATAGGTGAGAGCTGAATATTTTTTGGGTGCAGTAAAAATGTGTAATTAATCGGATGGCATGACCGGTCGGCATGTCTCAGAATATTGGAGCCAATGGCCAAGAAAACCTGAACATTTAGCTTGGCAAATGAATTGGAATTTGAGCTCGTTTCATTGGTTATGTATATTCATTGAGTTAGTTTCCCATTTTCAGACACATTCCCACCAGTGTTGCATTTGGAAACCTTTCCATATGGAAGTTGCGGAAAATTCCCAGAAATTCCTGGGAAATTTCCTTGCATGTGGAAATCAAATCCCTCTAGATTGCTGGAAATCTTAATGGGCACCAATGGAAATCTGTGGGAATCTATAGGCACTTAATGACACCTCTAAAACGTTCGTTTTTTTTTACCTCATTCGAGGCTCCCACAACTAAGATTGTCATGCAGCAGATTTGAACGGCAGCCTGCATACATTGAAACTTTATCGTCGCATTGACGACAAGTCATGACGCAGTTTCATATCTGAATTTTTCTGGTGAATATTATAAATTGAAAATAAAATTTTATGTTGCGATGCGAAGAGGAAGGAATTTCAGACTTCTTACAGGCACTTTCAGAAGATCAGTGCAAATTTCATTCAAACTTTCAGATATTTAAATGGACGTATTGCGCTGTTGAGTATTTAAAAAATCGGCGTGCAATTAATTTTTACTTTTAGGACGTTCTGAAACTTTAAAATTAATTTGAAACTCGATCACGAATTCATCACAAGTCGACTTGGGTGATTCTGTTCTCAATTCTCAAGATAAAGCAGCGGTCGCAGAGGAATTGAATTTGGAAACAGTGATTTGTTCAGAATTTTTTCTTGAACTTTCTCGTAAATTTAGATTTTTTAAAATTGATTTTTTCGTTCCGAAATAATTCTAAAAAGCTTATTTGGTGGAGGTTGCTATATTAGCGGTCTCAAGTCAAGCATCTTTTAGTGACAATGAATGTGCCAGTGCTGCAGAACAAGACTGAGTTGTATATATATTCTGGCTACTCGGCAAATTACCTGTTGAATATCTGATTAACGTACTTTAGCTCTAACTGAAACTTAGTAAACAGACTTATGATTTTGGTCGCTATAAAAATGAATAATAGTGGATTAATTCAAAGATTTCCATATATTTCCATTAAATTCCCAAGATTTCCACTGATTCCCGGGAACTTTCCGGAAATTTCCGACCAGTTTTAGATTCCCGGGAATCGTGCAACACTGATTCCCACTACTGCCTGCTGCATTTGGAGCATTTTGGAACGAAGCTGTCATCATCATGTCTGCTGATGAGACGGCATGGAACTGGCTCACGGAGAAATATTCTTCTCGCAATTCTCTTCATCATGTTCTTCAAGCTACCACTAAGTCATCGTGAAGAAATCCAGCTCCAGAATAATATAAAGCTGACAGCTCTCGGCCGGATTTTCAAAATATAATTATTATAATGTGTCCCGTTTGAACGGACTTTTGTAGCCTTATCAGAGTAGACCACGGACCGATCAGAAGATTCATGTGCGTTGGAAACTTATGCTTGTGTTAACAATTACAATTATCAATATAAAAATGATAATGGCCTCGTCGGCGTGCGTGATGGCAGAGAGGTGACCAGTGTTGGGCAAATTCCCGGCAATCTAAATTGGCGGAAACTTTCCGGAAAGTTTCCGGAAATCTATGGGAATTTCGGGAATTTGATGGGAATTATTGGAAATCTAGCAATATCCTATATCATACTATAGTTTCCATATGCTCAAGCTCCAAATATTTAACAAATTGTATAATTTTGTGGATTGTAGTTGCCTCACATAGCGGCAGAAACTAGCGTTTCACTGAAAGCAATGTGACAAGTCATTCAAATAGCTGGGCTTCTTAAATCTACCAACTGGAACACGTTTAAAATACAAGTTTTAATGAATAATTGCAATCCCTAAATCAAATTGATGCAACTTAAGTGCATCAAAATAAAACATTTATTATTAGTACATTTGCCATTTTTGAATCACTGAGTTTCACAATTCACAATCATGCATGTCCTGATTTCTCTCTGCAGGTCTTGCCTTTTTGGCTGCAGTAGTGTTGCATTTTTCTATGCTACTGCCTAATAGATGTAGCTTTTTGTCAACAAAATTTACAGCATATTTTAGAATGCCTCTCTCATAAGTTAAAATCACGTTGGTGCTTTAATTTATGAACTTTCGCTTGTTCGTTTAAGATTTTTTTAAATGCCCTGTTTCAATGTTAAATGCGAATTTTGAAGTTAAAGTTCAAAAAGATGAACTTAGTCCGACGACATCTTCCATTCAGGCATAAACTTGCAAGATGCACGGAAATTTTGCTTCGAACCAAAAAAAGTAGGCTTAAAATTAAGCAAATACGCTATTAAAAGAGTGTTTCCGACATATTGCGCAGAAAATGAAGATTGCCAAAGATTTCCGAAGATTTCCATGAAGATTCCCAGCGGCCATGATTCCCAAGATTTCCTGTGCCGTGGAAAATTTCCGGAAAATTCCCGGGAATTCCCGGCAGTTGCCATTTGGCAAGATTCCCATTCCCAACACTGGAGGTGACTTGAAATTGTTGTGAGTGCTGTGTGTACACAGACATAGCAAATGAATGCAGGATGGGTTCTTTGATTGCTCTGCTAATATTAACGTTACAATCTTTCGCGTCGACAACCGCTGGTTACTTTTAAGTCGTCGTTGAGGAGGCCACCCTCAGTATAACTAAAAGTATGTTAACATGGCAGTAGAGCTTTGATGTCAGAATATGTGAGAATGTGCATGTAGTTGAGAACTGCAATGAAGTATCTTTGGCACCTTAGTTACACTTATGGGTTCAGTATAAAAGCCGCATTGAAGAATGAGCGGGCTGGGATTTAATAGATAAGGTCTAGTTACAGATTCAAGCGGAGCAGCGGTCAGCAGAGTAACCAATAATGGGTTACGTCGTTACGTGCACTAATTTACGTGCTACTCAAGGTTTTCTTGACACCTTATCGTGGTTGACAACTGAAAGATTAGAAGGTACCCACGAGCTGAAAACTCATTCTTATTAATCAAAATAATGAATATAAAAAAAATTGAATCCCCTTTTCGGGGAGCAGGAGTGCTGAGAAGTGACATGAAAGTGTGGTTTGTGTAAACACAGATCAAGTGAACGTTGATGTTTAACAGTTGTTTTGCTTGACGCTTCGTCCAACGTTTTAACGCACAAAAGTAGAACGAAATATCTCCCCTTAATACAATAAGACTTATTCATCATTATGAAGAGACTTTCAAGTTGACAGTCAATCTTCCTTACTTACTTGTGCCCTATTGGCCTATTCATCATCGCAATTCTCTTTTTTCCAAAGAAATCGCGGTTAGGGATTCTTCGAGACGACGTGTTGGCAAGCTTTGCGCCTGCAACTCCTCCTTTTCTTGACGCACTGAAGCGAGTGCGTTCTGGGCGGCGTCAAGGTCGTGTTTCAACTGGAGAACAACCTCCTGGTAGATTGAACATTCTTTAGCAATCATGCCAATTGCGTTCTTGCAAATTGGATCAGAATATTCAAAATCGAATATCCTACTAGAATATGTATCAATTTTTCAAGTACCTGAGACGACTATTTTTTGCAAGAAGCCCTCCGATGACAGCTGGAATCCTAGTCATCAAGTATGCCTTGTTGTCATTCATTAAATTTTCCATGATGTCGTGTAAGTTAGACGACATCATGGAAAATTTAATGAATTACTGTTATTCAACAAAAACGGGCATTCAACTAGCACTTGAAGCACCAACATAAGCACAGTTTACTTTTCAAGATCCAACATAAGATACTACGCATTACTAATGATGGCCAACAATAAAAGTACACTTATTCAACATATAACTTTTACATAATATGATGCACAGGATAAGCAGATGGTTCAAGTGGTTTTGTTTTTTACTTGTAAGAAAGATCTGGGTATAAATTCGGTGAATTGTAGTCGCAATGATTATTTCAGACAGCGAAAGAAACTTTGACCTGAAAAACTGTCAGTTGAAGCTTCCTACGGCCTCTGTGAGCATCACATGACCTGACAACTTGTCAATCTTCTTGTGATAGTTTCGGGAAGAACTCAATATCTCGTATGTCAGCTTTTAGTCTGGTTTGCAGCCACCAAGTTGATCCATTGCTAAACATCTCGCCTCTTTTTGATCTCTACTCCAGCTGCCTCACTCCCGTAGTTGACATTGACTGCACATTTTTCATGTCAGCTCACAAAAGTCCCGTCGTTTTCTCCCAAAGAAGAGCAATTCTGAAGTCTGAACTTTCTTACCAAAAACGTTTTGTCGGAGTAAGGTCTCCTCGGTGTCTACCCACCATCGCATCCCTATTTTTCTCGTGGAACTTCGATGCGAAGTCTGTTCGAGAGGACATTTTGTTTACAAAGGCTCACAGTGTTTAATGGCGCTCCTAAGAGAATTTTCGCAAGAATTTATCCACAAGTCTTGATTTTTCTAACAAAAGCACCCCATCCATTTATTATGATAGTTGGACAGTTCATGTCCAACTAGAGCGTAATTACGACTTGACAGTTTAGTTGGTTTAGAACAGACAGACTGACTTTAGAACAGATAGTTGGACTATTCTAGACTTTTGATGAGACCAAATAACTAAACTATTGACTCCTAGATAAACAACTAGAAGGTGGTAATTATGGCAGCTACACATTGAGCCCTTTTAGAAATCAAATGATTAACCATTAAGAAAGCTTTTAAGACAAAAACTACGTTTATTTAATGAATTAAAACATTGCACAATGAGGAACAAGTGTTTGATGGGATGAGAAGCAGAGTAGAGATTTCATCGCGCATCCCACACGTGGTACAGAAAATGCGACTGAAACTGTTGTCGCGCGTGACACTTCGTATAATGTCGATCGATACAATTGTTAATTCCAATAGGCTTAAATGCTGCGTGGGTTTTACAATGATCTTTGCGCCTTTAAATATTTCAAGTACCCAATCCTTAAAATGACGAAATGAGTGAAATATTTGGAGCGCTGTGCAACTGTGTCGTCTATAGGACTTGGTCGGTAAGAATACAGACGTATTGTTCGACGGGATGAGGAGCAGAGTAGAGCTTTCCTCGCGCCTCCCACACGTGGTTCTTTTAACTGCAACAGAAACAGCGACTGAATATCCTGTTATATATTCATAGTTTTTTACACCTTGTGCACCACAATGTCATATTTCCATGCGCAGACCATTGCCCGACGTATGCAGCATAAGTGGACCGTGCTTTTTTATGCCACAAAGGGCAAGAATTTGTCATTTACTTCATTTAGGCCTTCAATATGGTCTTGATACTTCTACATCGAAAGAGTCAGTCCTTGTCGACGAGTCCCCGCTTTCTTGCAGACTTTCAAATTTCTCCAAAGTCTTATGTTACTTCTTATGCAGCTGTTGAAACTGGTCACATAAACCCCATGGTCTGTTTTTACCCGATGCTATAATAAGTAAACGATGTTTAGCTGCCTGAATTTAATTAATAAACACGTATTTATAAAAAACAGTCCAAAGCCTGCAACGAACCTTCACGGCAGCGAACAGGCCATTAAACAGAGAAATATATTGACTGAAGAGCAAGGAGGATTTGATCAGAGTCTGTGCCACATCATGGCGATCTCACCACGAGAGAAGAGGGTGCACAACTTAAGAGAGTTAAACAATCCAGCTATCGCACATTGGCGACATTGGAGACAAGGCACGCTCATAAACAATCGTCAGCCAACAATTGACTAGACTACTTTTAACCAGCCCTGTAATTGTTTTTGTGTAAAATGGCTCGGTCACAAGGCCCATGACTCGAGTGCCATCATACTCGAGAATATTGTCTTAATAAAGTCGACTCCCACTCAGGTTAAAATCAATGTGTTGAATCTGCAGACAGATAAAGTTGAGCGGATTTTTAAGAGCCATTATGGCCCTCGTCAATGAACTAGCAACTCTCTTATGGATTAAATCTCAATAGCTCTGCCATTTGTATTTGCAGGCGTGGCTTTAACTGGTTCACATAATCAAACTATCAGGCATATGACAGTTTCCTTGTTAGTAGCAGTTTGCCTGGTACGACATAGAAATATATACGTCATCGTAAACATAATTTCAGTATGTTGCAGAAAATTGATTGATTCCATACGATTGTACAAACTGTACGAGGTGAGAAGAATCCATCATTAGAAGTGAAATATCAGAGAGGAGACGTAGGAAAACAGACGAGCAATAGTCCATCCCAAGGGAGGAGTACAACAACAGGCATAGAGCTAACAATAGTCAACAGACAGAATAACATATAGAAATACAACAGCCCAAATTCAGTGCCATAATTCGTATTCAAGGTTTACACGATAACAATTGTCTACCTACAACCCAGACTTTAATGACGCACCACTATAATACAAATTATGTATTGGGAAGTAATTAGCGAGGTTTCCAGCTGGGACAACATGATGGATGGAGCCAGAGTTGAATTCATTAATTGGAATGTAATGGATTGTACCAGAGTTGAAATCATGAACTGGAAGAAGTTGGATGCCACCAGAGTTGGACACATGCGGGATTAGGTTGAGTGACCAAGGATAAATTCCATTTGGGAGAACACTGACGACATTGGAGGACTGGGCAGCAGACGGAGTAGGCTTCAGAGCTGCTTTCACAATATTTGGAAATGGAGAGTCAGCAGCAACGACATGGTAAACACCAGATTGGGCAAACTGAGGAGTACTGCCAACCTGGACCAATTTAGCTTGACCTCCAGGAAGACCGTAGTTGATGTTGTGTGGGGCTGCTGAGGCGGCAGCCACAAGAGCCAAAATTGTGATGAACTACCGAAACAAATCCCAAACGTTTGTATCTTTTCTGTTTCAAAATTAGGGATTTGTTATATTTTTGTGCCCGTAACTTACCTTCAACATGATAGTCGGGTTATCCAAGAGATGGACAGAGATGAGAAATGCTTGCTACTGCGTCAATGAAATGATCCAATTTGGTGGGTCATCCTCTACTTTATATATAGTTGATGGAACCCCCAGGATTGCCTGTTTTGGCCACATTGACGACAAACTGGATTCTATCAAGTTTTGGAGATTACCCGGAGGGCGAAGATGTGTTAGTACGTAAAGTTGTGACGTCTGCAACAAGTTCAGGTATCTTCATTGCAAAAGATTTCATACAGGAATTATTATTGGAAGGAAAAGAAGCCGAGTGTGCAGACATGTAGGAGAGAGGAGAGCATATTTTTTTTTTTTTTCTTTTTAATGGGCATACGCACAATGTGCATGGCCCTGAGGAGAGCATATGAAAAAATGTAAAAACTTGAACCAGATCATCTTCACATCCGTCATCTTATTCAAATATCCCGACGTCATTTACTATTTGTGGTTTTGTCCAATTTAAACCAACAGGCTCATGGGCTTGTAAATTAAAAATGCGGGATGTACGGTGTTTGCAGACGTAACTATAAGAGCAGACTACGTCATCACTGTCAAACTGGTTTTTTGACAAGCTTGTGACTGACTGAGTGGTCCAGTTGGGCAAGTTGGTCATGGATGTGGTTTAGCAATACATGAGTGATTCTTATACTTTTGCTTCATGTAGCTTTCAGTTTTCAAGATGTGTCAAGATGATGTGGCACTTCGATTTAACTCCGTTATGTTTTTATATAGTCCCACACCTCAAAGTGTTTCCCATAATTAGAGTGTTTTAGAGCAAACAGCCACACTGACGTCATCCCAAAATATTTGCCCACATCAAATACCCCATATCAAATGAGGAGGATTAGAAGTTAATTTGTAAGTTTCTGTAAATTTCAAAAGCGCTAGAAGGTACGAATATTTTTGACTGGCAAGGACTGTCTGACCCTCATATGCTACGCACACTTCGTGCAAGAGTAATGGACGGCCTGCTAGAAATTTTTGAATTGGTCTACAAAGCACATTTAATCGTTTTGGATTTCTCATAAATAGCAAGTGAGCTTGTTTTAAATGACGCTACGTGTCGTCTCTAATGTGGTTTAACTCTTCTTCGTCGTGCTCTTTCCCTCCGTCACCGCTTTACTTCCCGTCGGAAGCTCTGACGTGAGCTAAATGCAAGTTGGAATTTCATACGGCACGTACACAAGTTTTCTCATAACAATCGCAATCCATTGAGAGCGACAGCACAAACAAGCCTAAATCCGGAAGTTTCATGCAGAAAAGGTTCCGTTCTGTTCTTAGTTATAAGAGCAAGAGCCTATAACTGCGTGATGGGATTAAATATGCTTAAGATGGGGACAATGCTCGTGCGGACTGGGAACGAAATACTATGGGGAGGCTCGCGTCTGGCAATAAAATTTATAGTGAACCGCTTGCAAAGAGCTTTGGTAAAAGCATTGAACCCATGCAGCAGGATTCTAAAATAATCGGTTCTTCCACTGAAAAGTTTAATGGCAAAGAATGCGACAGGCACGGAGAGTCATGTAGCAGAACAGTAGAAAATCATAAACTTATTTTTCCATTCCAGCCATAAAGTCACTCTGTTTTTTACTTCTCAACAGTCGGCGAGAAAGTCTCGCCGTCTGTAGGACGGAAGAATTTTTTAGTCCTGCTTGGGTCATCAAAACAAGACCAAGTGAGAACCGTTGAATAAGGCAGTTTTTTACGAACTGGAGCCTCATGTCCACGAATGTAATGACCACAGTTTGAGGTACTATTTTTTTGTTATTATAAAATGATTTTAATTTTCTTCTTTGCAGTAATTATTGGAATGGTTATCATTGTGGGATAGCTTATCTCGACCCGTTGATCGGACCCTATGGGAATGTTGCTGAATTTTAAGCTGTATTTTGTCTACTGATCAGTAGTCGTTTCTATATTTTCGCGGGGTTTATTCTTTTGCTCTTGAATGAGTTTATTCAGAACAGCAGGCAGGTTCAATATATTTTAATTTTAATTCAATGATCTGGTCGGTATTACGCCAAAATTTAATGTCAAAAGAATGACATTTGAATGTAAAATTGTGGTCGTAGGTTCTGGAATGGATCGCTTCAGTTCCACAAACGTGTGCGAGACGACCATCGTCTGGAGAGCAAACCGTCGACACCAGACTTGGAGCTAAATTCAAAGGAGCCGGCAATGCATTTTTCAAGCTTATGGAAACTCGAAATGACGACGTGCGAGAGCTCCTATGTGACCTTGGCTCAATTGCTAAATTTACACCACCGTGGTTGAGATTTATCGTGGTCGATTAGAATAATAATGAAACCTAACTAATAATAATATAGAAAAATGTGATGACAGCATAAGATATCAATGAGTGAACTTTAGTCTTTAAATGATTCTGATGAGAGATGAATTTATCTACTACTACTTTTGAGCTGTATCAGAATGAAAGTTTAGCCCAAAATTCAAAGTGGCACAGATTTTCTCCAGGGAGTCCAGATAAGCGAATTTTTTGTCTCTTTCGGATTTGTTGCCACATTGCATTGGTTTCGTTTGTTCGATGTTCTAAGTTCTAAAACATCTGAGCTCTGACACCATCGAACTGTGTTTTTTGTTCGTGAATGTTTCGTACAGTTTTCAAAATTCTTAAAACAATTTTAGCCTGATTAAAGAAAAATAAATAAAAGCGATTACTTGAATGCTGTCATGTTTATTTCAATAAAAATATTTTCTTAGAGCACAAAAGTCTTAGCAGCCATTAAGCGTCTCCCTCAGTTTAAATTTGACCTGCATTTATTTTTAATGTGGCTCCCAACATTACCCATTGCTCTCCTGACCTCCAGAAGCTTGAACATGCCAACCTCAATCTCATCAACCTAGACCTGTCCCACACAAGATCTACCAACTTGTTTTCTTGCCCCTGACTCGTCCTTAACCTGTAGGTACATGAAGGCACCTCCTAGACCAGCTAAAAAAACCTACTTGAAAGACTGAACTTACATAAGGTCTTAAAAGAGTTCTTGAAAATTTTGTAGTCTTTGCAAACATGTAGAGTTAAACTCGTTCTTTCGCTGCTATAAAGTCATTCTGGGCTTTAGTTCACAACAGTCGGTGATACAGTAAGCGAGGGCCTCTCCCCCACTACTCTGCCTGTAGAAGCGGAGAATCCTAGCGGTTTGGGCCATTGAAACGACACAGAGTGGACGCTGCTGTAAAACAAGCCATCATGGAATATAGCCTCATGGCAAAGAATGTTGCGACCAGTGGCGCAACCAACAAAATTTACCCGTCCAAGACAAGGCATCCCAGAAAATTTTTAGAGTTAAATTTTTCCACCAATTTAAAATTAAATGAAAGGGAACAAAAATATTGGGTCTTCAAGTCAATGTATGGCTTAAATATCGTTTGCAAGCAAATGATATCCTGACTCCTGAATATCAAAATTTTCTGCGAACTCGCGGTAAGTTGTTGGAAATGCAATATTTGTTCACGCTTTCCTATCTCCGAAGAAGCACTTCACAGGGAAAGGTTTAGATTTGGTGTGGTATTTTCTTTTCGTCAACACTTCTGCGCTCTTGTCAAAATTTATAAACATCCCAACATTCCATTTTTAAATATGGTACACTACCCTGTACCAAACCTGAGTGTAAGGGAATTCTTTGTAGCAAGTAGGCTCAGTTCTAATATGGTTACTGTAGTTGGATGTGACGTTACCAAGAAAAACACCAACGTTGCATCCTAGGCCTTATGTATTGTATTTGTTTTGTCGTAGCATCATCGTTGTGTAGAAGCCAATCATGGTATTCTTCGAGACCACGGCGACGAGGACTATAAGCGTAGTCTTCATCAGTCTTGCATTAGCGTTGGGCGTATTATTATATTAGGCCGTAGTGCAACCCTCTTATTACATAGAAGTTGTAATAATAATTATTACATGTGTGACACTCCGTGTCACCCTATATATTCTATACATTGTGATGTTATTATTATTATTATAATTTCTGTATGTCCAGTAGTATGATGATGATGATTATGCTAAAAAGCGCCATAACTACGGTTGTCAACTGCCTCGGTCATCGATCCTGATTAGCAATGTTATGCTAATCAGGTAGTAATGACCGCTGAGGCGAGGTTTCCTTTATGGAACTGTGAGCGGTTGCTCTTTAGACGGAGAGTAGCCTACCTGGAGTCAACATGTCAATAAAGTGCGACACTCATATTCGTGAAGAACATAGTACTCTGTCCCTTGGCTCTGGTGATTATTATTACTCTCCTCTCACATACACATCTCTACCTCTATTCCTCTCACCGCCTGTGAGTCGGCCTACATCTACCCCTGACTACATTCCCGGTGTCGACTTAGGTCGTCACACGGGCTACTACGCTTTTGCAATTTGAAGGCAAGAGTTTGACTCAAAATGGGACAAAATTATTCAAAGAAGTCAATCAATTCAAACAGTGGGGGGGTTTGGTTAGAACTAGGGCGGAACCTGATCGCCTTATAACTCTAACTGTCGTTCTTGATTAATGAAAACATATTTGGCAAATATTTTCGCAGAAGTTCGTCTTACGGAGACTTTTGGACTTGTGTGATCGAAATATGTTAGTGATTTAGAGGCACAATGCCTAAGACTTTTGGGTCCTTAGTATCGAAATTCATTGGTGAACACGTTTTGTCAAGATTACATTTCCAAACGCATAATTTTGATCATTCTAACCCCTCTGGTTGGATAATAATCTTACCGTGGGAAGGCCAAGGCAATAATGGCTAATTTGCTCCCCGTTCTCGTCCACCTGTACATGAAGTAATGACAAAAAAATCTGTTGAAAAATTCGAAATAAACCTTGTGACGACAAAGTGAGAGAGCATTACCTCCGAATTTTCTGTGGGACAATTTTCCATTGCTCAGTGTGCAGCGTGTAATTCAGTTGTGTCAATGCCAGCTGTGAAGAAATTCAATATTGATTTCGGCTGCTGGAATTCTGAAAGTGAATCAGCTCGTTTGTTTTGCCTTTGTCTTCCTGTGCTATGTCATCCACTGTTGCTATCAGTGCAAGCAGAGCAGCAGCTTATGAAAATAATGCACTATAACTAAAAATAACTCTTTAACATTCACATAGAGTGTCTTTCAATGGCTTCACATAGAACTCAGCGGTAATTGAAGGCGGCTTTGTAATCTTGACGACTTGTTGTCGTCGTGAGATAGAAACATACGACGGCCCCCAAACACTTGTTGACTCGCTTAAATCTAAGCCGTTCTTTCTTACTAATAGTAAACCTCTGGAATCTCTTGTTTCACCATCAGATTTTATAACAAAAAGTTCTTGTAAACCAAAAAAGTTAAATGTTTTGACCGGTCGTATGAGTAATTCACTGATTCTTGGAAACCGACGAGGTACAACAGTACATGCGTGCTTATAAATGTAATCAGTTGGACAAAAATAAATGCATTAAATACGTCAAGGAAAACAAAATAGCAATTGTATTGTTCTTGCAGTAAATTCCTAAAGGAAATGGACATTGAGTCGGGCCGAGTCGTGAGGGATTGTCTGAGCGTATCTTTGGTAACATATTCTGTACAAAATTACCCTTTGAATGTTGGCAAATTTAGTGCAATGTGTTTTGTTGCAGATACTAAGACAAATCTTCCAGCACTTTTCTACTAATGAGCTGCTCACACTATCACTGGTCAACAAAAAGTGGAGCTACGAAGCTAGAACTTTGTTAAGAGACCGGGGAACTGTGACCGCTACCCTGAACAAAAATAAGACATGTCAAGACCTCACAGCTGTTGCATCCAGTTTACTCCGTACAAAAGAAATCACCGGAGTCCTCCCGTTCTCTGGCGTAACAATCACCCTGGGTGGGAAGGGTATGAATCATACAGACTTTTGTTCAGAACAGTCAACTCCATGGCTGGATCAAGCCTACGAGGATATTCTTGATCAATTGACATGGAAACACTTGACAGTATGGTTTTCTTGGGCATTTACTGAAGAATTCATCACTTGTCCAGGATTTGTGCTGTTCGAAAAGATTCTGAAAAAGTTTGGTCCCACCCTTGAAAAGTTTACGATCGGGCTCCCAAGCAAACGAAGAGGCTTTATAATCCAGGGACTTATTGAAGGTTCGTGTGCAAGCTTTCCACGCCTTCAAATTTTGAAAATCATAGACTCGACTAGTAGCAATTCTTGGGACACAAACTTGATAAAGTGGCTCGTCTCTCATGCGCCCAATCTTAAAGTTTTACACACGGATGGTCCTATTAATTTATTGCGAAATGTACTGGAAGGAAGCTCGGCTGAGCATGTCAGTGACTACCCATTCAGTCCCTTCAAAGATGATATTCCTGAAGACGTGGGTCCACTTCGTATGTCACGAATGCATGTCGTGGATGCCCTCCGGATTGTAATTGGTATGGAGAGATTCAACAGGGTCACTATCGGGTTACTTGAAGCATCCCGCATATCATTGAGCTCAATGCACATCGACGCTTTGTTTCTGGCGCCTTTGACAACCTTCGGAATTAGTTTGGAAAATGTGAGAAGATTCAAGATCAACTTTGACCTCCAAAAATTAGAATCCATGTACCCGCGTGTCTTGAAACTCGTCAAGTTTTTCGATTTCACTCGTGTATTCCCAAATTTGAAGGCGGTTAAAGTCCACTGTTACTCGGAGTACTTCGGAGTAATGGAAGGGATAGATGAAATGATTGAGCATGGAAATGCCGCGTTCAGAGAGCCCACGCCTGATCGAGCTGTTAACATCAAGAACTTGAGTGTGGTCAGTGTGCAGAGCGAAAGGTCAATCCCAATCACAGATGCCACAGGCCGATACCTTGCTCAGATGTTTCCAAATGTTGAATCGCTTTCCATAACTGGAACCGAAATCCCGTTCGGTTGTATTTGGGAATCTTGGCAAGATTTGAAAGTGCTTTATATACTTGACGTCAGTCGTCCCAGTGTCGTTAAGGATCTTGACAGCATCTTTTGCGGAATATTTCCTGAGGAAATTGCTGCATTGAAAGAGCAGGATGAGGAATATCTCAAGGTTGTCAACATAGTTCCAGTCATGCCGTCCATAACATGCTTGAGGAGTGAGTGTTGTTTTTGATTTTAATATCTAAATTGATATCTCAAATAATGTGGGGGCCTATTTCAGGCCTAAGGAATCTCAATCTGACCTTTGGTAAAGCCCGCGTGCCGCCCTTGGAACTAGTTGGTGATCCAACGTGCGTGTACTCCAAAGTAACGGCGTTGGTTGCCTTTCAAAGATGTCCTCATCTTAGTGTAACTATGACCACCGATGAAGCAAGACGTCGCCAAGGTGATTTATAAACCTTTTGTTCAATCTTCTGGTACCTGCATTAGAATCTGGACTTATGATTTGAGTTTTTTTTAGCACTTAGCCAATGGTGGCCCTTCTCTAGAAGGCTTAAAGTCATTCGAATTCGGCACGAAATGGCAGTTAGGCTGCAGCGACATTAAGTGGAGGATGTTGTACAGAAGTGCGGGGAAACGGAAGTCAAATTGAAGCGTGACTTTAGATGCCAAAGCAGCCAGCAATTCCGACCTTTCGGTCTTTCTCCGCATCAACTTTTAATCATCTTAGCAAAACAAAGCGTCAGTGGTCGTCAGCTAATGTGGTCTCCTCGACCGGTACCATAATTCCCGACCACTGTAAGACATCCCTGTAAATATTTGCAATTCCGAACTTGTTTGATATTAACTGTCAGTCCTTTTGATCACAAATTTATTGTTGGTATTAACAAACTTTGTTCGTGGTGGTGGTGAAATCAACGTTGGTGGTGAGGGTAGTGAAACCAACAGGTTTCTCCTTTAATAAAACTGATCTACAAATTTATTAATTCCTGACATATTTTAAATGTCTTGGAGATTTGAGAGGACTTGAGTGATATAAATGACCAGTTGCACTTATGTACCAAAGCAGCAAAACCACGGCAGTCTAGCGGCTAGCAGTAAATGTTTACTCAAGTCCGTACTTACTCGCATAGATAGCGCCGTTCAGTGGGTTGACTTAAAGAAGTCAGCGGCAAAAAGGAAATGTTTGTTTTCATCTTGACCTTGACGTCGTGTTCTCGTAAGGCTTCCTCCACCGAGTTCGGTTGAAAGCGTTCAATTATGACAATGAAAAAAAACTCACTTGTTCTGTACTGACTGACACAATTGCAAAACAGTCGTTTCAACTAAACAAATTAAACTGATGATTCCGGTGTACAACTTCTTGCTGACATGTTTCCGGATGTGGAAATATTTTCAGCTGGAGGAGTAGACATTCGAATTGAATGTATGCCATTCGGTAGTATTTTGTAAGCATTGGCCTGATTTGAAAGCACTCAATATCCATGACGTGCCGATTGGAGAAACGTTAAGAATCTCAATCTCGACAGCGTCTGTTGTGGAATATTTCCTGAGGAAGTTGCTCAACTCCAAAAGCAGGACGACGAGTACCTACGAACTACGAAGGGTGAATATAGTTCCGGTCATGCCGTCCGTTGCCTACTTAAAGGGTCAGTCAAACTAGAGTATGTTTTGCGAAATTACATTCTCATGGAAGTTTGTTTGCGGTTCTTTGCAGAACTCCGGACATTGAAAGTGTATTTTAAGAAATTTTTGAATGAGAATCCGTTTATGGGACCAACTGATGATGCAACCTGCCTGTTCTACAAAGTAACGGCTTTGATTGCCTTTGAGAGATCCCCCAATCTCACTGTTACTTTGACATCGCCAGATGAAAGACTTGCAGGAAACATACTGTGCTACTTGTTACTTTTATGAATGTGAAGGGATGATGCCTTTGTCGATATGTACGAGCGTTGTTGAGAGAACACTTATTAAAGTGCTGTCTTTTGTCTGCTTATTTAATTACAATTAACTGTGCGTACTTATTTCAATGTTTAGGCTGCTTTGTGTACTTTATTCGCATCAATTGTCACAATGCACATCGTTGTACATCTATCATCATGTATCCTCAGTTACTATGCTAGTTGTGTGTGCCTTGAGTTTTTTTGGTGGTCCTTTAGCTGGCTTAAGTGAGATACAACAACCGTAGAAATACGTTTTATCGTCTGCCCCACGAACACAACAACGGGACAAGTCGCTCGCGTGACAAGAACATCCCTTCAACTCATGTTGTAGTCAATATTTTATTATGTAAAACTTGAATTTTAATAGATCCGGACACAATCATTGTAAATTACATTAGAAGGTAACATTGATGTTATCTCAATAGTACACATGAACAGTCAGTTTAGGCGAGTTCTAGTGAAGCCCTTCAGACTTAAAGAACCTCCTCCAAACTCAGAAAATATTCCCGAAGCTGTGCTAACGAGTAGTCATGGTTGTCCCTGAATGACTCTATTGTTTTGAGAGTTTTGAGATCTGGAAACATCTGAGCCAGGACCGGGACCCAATCCACC
>JAQIWI010001399.1:0-16773 GCA_034698825.1 Deuterosminthurus bicinctus | reverse complement strand
CCCTGATGTCATTCAGATTATTTCTAGTCATCAAGATTTCTGAAGGATATAAATCCAAATAGGCCATCTTAATTTATCATGACTCTACAGGTTCAAGGAATGTTCGAAAAAATAGACGGTTTTCCAATTTAAAAATTCTTTGAAAGCTCACAACTTGAACATTGAATTTCATATACATTATCAAAACCACCATACGGCTAAGTCTCGTCCGCAATTCATACAAGAAGTCAAAGGTAAGACATTGGTAAAAAGAGAAGAAGTCGAAAAAGGTAGACAGAAGAAGGAAAAGCAATAAGGAAAATTGGATGTACAGAAGCCGCCTTGAGTCATTATATTTAACTATGAGAGCCATACATTATGTTTGCTTTTCATGGCACTTGATCGTTTCTAGATAATAATTCGACTTCAGTGAGCGGAAAGGAAAAGCCCGGTTATCAGCAGAGAGCTATTATTGCGCTCAGAGCTTACCATTGCAGCTAGTGTATGACTTTATAGCACAACTATTACAGAAAATAATACTGAGAGTTGATATGAAAAAATACGTAGAACTGTGTACTAAACTCCATATATTACTTTGTTGGTTATCTTCCTATCTTTGTGGATGGGAATGGGAGACTATTGGAGCATGAGTGATCAGGTGAAAGGGGAAAGGAATAGGCAAGAGCTAATTGGCCCTGTGTTCCCTTTCACTCCATTATTTGACCATCGCTCAGCACTGTAGACTGTTTGACAGGCTTTTAATTACTTGCTTTGATTTACCTTTCTCTGTCAGTATTTACAAACACGCAGCCTCACACAGAGAGGACCAGGCCCGAGTGCTCTTTGCCCAGGATGCAAATGCTACAGGGAACTTTTTTTTTTGCCATCCCCACCCAGCAGCTTGCTGGGTCATTGCTGTATAGTCACGCTAATGATGGACTTGCAGTGCTCTTGTGAAATAGTTATTACTTTCATGACAGATGACAGCATGCCGTTTGTAGTGTCAATCCTTTTGGTGCGGTGGAATCCACATGGAAAGGCACAGAAGTATTACAGACAAATAGCCCTGTCTTTTCACTGTCGTGCTCAAGTGTGAGGAAATAGGAGAAAAACTGTTGGTCTGTTGCAAACTTATTGCAGTTAACCACACGCGATGCATTTACTTTCTATTTTAATCCCATGTCTCCGTCTCTTCCCATAAACATATGGGCTTCAACTCAGATAAACAGAGAGTTCCCAAAGCCTTCACGATGAGTTCAGTCTGCTCGCAAAATGAGGCAGCCGTTCAGCGCTATAACTGTAACTCTTCCGGAGAAACACTTACATATTGCCAGAGCTGCTCTTGTGCTGATAGCCCATTAGAGGAACCAGCTGAATCCTAGATTTTTCTTCAGAATCATCATCATCCTCATCATCTCTCCTACTGGTAACAGGATAGAAATGTGAACGGAAGGACAAACGAAGAGAGAGAGAGATTTGGGTTGTATATGTTACGGAGAATTGAATTACGACAGAAGTGGATACGAGCAGGAAATTATTTTTCATTTGTCTGCCCAGCTGAGCCGTCCCTATGTGCTCACTCTGTTTCCATTAAATCATTTCAAATCCAAAGATTACTGACATTATGTCTGTCTTCGTTGTATGTGTGTTCCACTGCAGACAATGTATCAAGATTCTCCAATTAATTCTCCTCGCGTTCAGTTTGACAAAGTTTTCCTAAACTTGGGCCTTTCTCTGGAAGTTCACTTCAGTAAAGTCTAATACCCTCGAGCTGCGTTTCATCATCACAAGGCTTTACCTTGAAATAACATCATACAACTACTAGAATAGAAGAAAGTCACACATATTCCACCACCCTTAAGTGCGTACAGTTCATCTACGAGCGCAAAACAGCAAAATCTGGAGGGTCTCTATTTGAAAATTTACATTTATTCAAGTAATGTATGCGGAGTAATAATGTCACAGTTTGAGTAATGTCCAACGTAAGCAACCGTCGGCCTTTGTACGTAGGCCCTTTTCCTACAGACAGGTCTAGACACATGAAGTCTTAGGAAAAGAAAGAAGAGAAAAGAAAAACAATCGAAGGCGACTCTTAGTCAGAATCCCACGACTTTTCGTCGTATGAAGCGTCAAGCGGAAGAAGTAAGCTGTGTGTAGCGGCAGCCAACTCTTGTTTACATTTCTCCTCACAGTCTCTCTCTCCTTCACACTAAAGGAAAGAAAGGAACAAAAGGAAGGAAAGTTTGAGAGTTTTTCACCCACTCACTTCTCTCTCTCTCTTTTCGCGTAATTTTCTGAATTGACTCAGCAAAAAAGAAATACTCTGGCCGCCCTTGAAGCCCTGAGTCCTCCTTGTTCAGGTGACGACACATCCTCTGTCTTCCCATCCATTATATGCAGCGTAATAATTTGACTTCACCACTGTCTTTACACATACTCTTCCTTGACTTCCACTCGAGTCTTATCTTTTTGTCCATTTTACGAAAGTAATGAGAAGAAGTTTTCCTACACAAAAGTCGTTCCATCCCGTGCACTTTTCCACTCTCTCTCATCTTTTACTTATTTAAACTTGAGAGTATTAAACTTGAGTTGATGCATATAGATCACAGGGTAGACGATATTTGACATGCTGTGCACATGTTAGTAGCATAAAGATGCTCCGTTTCTATTATCAAAATCGATTGTCATCTTATGTCAAGATGATACCGCAGAAGAAAGATACATGAGGGAAAGAAGCAGACGAAGAATATGATGATGATGATGATAAAAAGAAGAATGGATATAAAAGAGACAACCCGGACTTAAGACTGCCACCATGTCCAGTCCTAAGTTTTTTGAATGTACTGGAGAATTTATGCTTGGAAATCATGAACATGTCAAATAACGCGAGCATCATATGACAGCACATGTAATGCCACATGCCACTCCACATAATAATAATATCATCTACTCAACGAGAAGGCTACTGAGATGATGGCAAAGGAATGTGAAGTAGCTGGAGAGTGGAACTCAAGGAAACAGCTTCTCCTCTGTCGTCCTATCATTATAATGTCGCAGTTGTACGTATAAGATTGGTGTTTGTGGGAAGAGCGGATTTTCTAGTCCTACTAAGAATCATCAGGGGTGACATTCACACCATGAGTATATATCATCTTTCAACCCAACTCCCAACCAACCCTCACATTTATAACAAACAGCTTACACATCTCTAACCATATCCATAATGCAATAAGAGTCTTCGTCTGCCAACCTTTTCGCTCTCCGCTGAACACATGCATACACATTATACGAGAGTACAACTTCAAAATGATCTTGCTTCGTTGCTCTTGCCGTCGCCGCAAAATTGCACCCTGCGTGTCCACAGTCATATTAAAAGATGCCACGTGAGACCATCTAGCTGGAGGAGCCTACATTCCAGTTAGGATATTCATCTAGGTATTCAGAAATGTCATCCATGCCCATCATTATCACACTTTATATATTGCAGTATTAGTCTCCAAAATCCTAATACCACAGAAGTGCGGAAAAAGCAAAGGTTATTCAAGTTTGTTTGATTTCACCCACGTTATTCTCTCCCTTCTAAACATTATTTCTGGCTCCCGCATTGATATGATGCGAGTCAGACATGTGGATTTTGGAAAGGAGGGACTATGCCGGCAGAAAATAATTCGAAATTAATGAGCATGACTAATTAAAGTTTGAGGTAGAACCCGAGCTGCTGATTAATAACATTTTCTCAAAAGTTACCGATAACAAGGGTACTCAGACACACACATTCATTATATGGCATCCTCCCCCACACTCCAACTCGTTCTAACAGCGTCATAAGGGCCCTGAAGGCGATGAAACTAATATAGAGTGCATCCAGCCGTGGAGAGAAGCGTCAACGCGGACGACGGCTTTTCTTCGGTATGTGAAGGAGGGAACTGAGCGAGTGTACGTGTGTGTGTGTGTGACTGTTCGTTAAAAAATAATCTCATAGTCGTGAGGCTCGGAGAGAAAGTGGGAGCAAGGACGAAGAGACAAAGTCGAATAAGATACAAGGCTATATGTATGAATTGTAGCGGTTGAGGAAAGAATCTATTTCTCTTAGCAACCACCTTGCGGCTTTTGTGAGAGGAACGAGCAAAGGAGAGTGAAAGAGAAAGAGAGCGAGAGGAAATTGGAGGAGACAGTTATCAAGGAAGGAAACAGTCGGTTCTACTCCTCTAATGCCTCACTTCACGACAAACATGTTATAACGGGCCAGAGCATTGGTAATTGTAACTCTGTTGTCTGTTCTTTTTTGTTTTTCAGCCTCTCTCTACCTTACTCCCTCGGAAAATACTTCCAAGCTCCGTATCTTACATGTGTGCTTATAGAAAACGAGCTATTCGGTTCATTTGACGAGGAACCTGTCTTTCGTTCAGCAGCTTTTCCCTCTTCCGCTCTCTTACTACTTCTACGAGAACGACTACTTCAATAATTACATTAATGAGCTCCGCTCTATCTTGTTATAAAATGTACGTACGTAGTCCCGTGCATGAGGGATCCCACAAAGTACGTACATCTCCCATCATAGCCATCTCTGCCGAACAAACTTCGTCTCTTTTACATAAATTAACCTGCTTTTCCTCCGTCAGGAAACCACAAGTAAAGCACGAGAAAAAAAGGGAGGAAATCAGAGTCTCTCATATTTCTAAAGAGCTATATGGTACTGATCCTTGTCGTTTAAATGTTGTGGCAAGGATGCAGACCATGTTACATGAACGGCCACCAGAACGCTAGATCATGTCATATATTGCTTCAGGCTTGGGCAAAGGATATACTAGAAGTAGCTTCCTATCTCTCTCCAAGTCTACTGTTCGTAAAAGCTCCCTCAAGGCACATGTATTTACATGTGAAGTTTTCATCTCGCTCCTTGTAATACTTGTATACACACGCACATCCTAGATGAATCTACGTGTAACCCTGCTGTTATTATAAGGAAGTTACACAAGTGTGTTCTTATACTCTCCCACACACGCATACACACACTCATGTGCTATCGTTTCTTCTGCCATCACCCCACTCGTCTTCATCATAATCGTCGTCATAGAGGCTGATTCTCTTGTCCATGTCTTGCTAACACACGCACAACGTGTTTTTTTAAAGGCGGTGTCTCACGGAAATAGAGTTTGCACATAAAGAACCCTAGGATAGAGAGAGAGAGCCTTGAATCTATCAGCCTCTTTCACCGACCAAATCGCTGAGACAATCATGCTGTCCTCCTTCTTTGCTTTCTCTCAATATCCCTGAGTGTATATACACTGTACACACATAAAATTCATAGAGTAATGCCTCCGCTTGTCTCCATGCTCACTCAAGCCCTTTATTCAGCAGTATTAGTTTGCACAAGCCATGTTTCTTCTTATCCAGAGTTGCTGTGTAGTGTTTCCTGCGTGGCACCAAAGGGAGACGAGCCATGTGTTTTAACTTTGTCTGCCTCGCTGTTGGAATGTTGGTGATGGCAAGGAGGACTCGTGTGTAGGTGCGAGACATGTGGTGAGACCCCTGATGACACATCCTCTTTCAATTTGAATGGAGACAACGACAGGGTCGGAAGTAAGTTTACTTTCACCCCAGCTCTTTTCTGTAACTTCCAGTCTCATTAATACAAATGGCACTCCGGTTGAATAGACCACCCTCACTCCCATCCTTGCCACTATCACGCATAAATAGAATACACAAGCGTGACTGTCTCCAAAGGAACAAATTGAATCTTTTTCTGTCTTCCTTAGTGGAAAGAGTATTGCCAACGTGGAGCTATGGTTTATGGGATCAACAGTTGGTTGCTACGCAATCTCCTCCAATGTTTCTTTGAATTCTTCGCGCGTCCTTTACACATTATTTTACTATGTGCACTCAATAATAACAAATTCTACTCATTTGCAAATGGAAACCTTAAACATCCTCACAGTACTGCCAGCAGTACACTAAGTAACGTTGGAAAATCTAGTCTACATCTGAGGGGAAGGAACTACTCCAACATGGTAAACTGTGTGAAATGGAGGCTCATTAACGAATTTAAATGTCTATGCCGTTAGCTCGAAAAATACTAGACACTAAAAGGTATCAAGGGAGCAAAGTTAATCAGTAGGACCCATAAAGTGGAGTCTGCCTAATAAGTAGAGGCTTTTGCAACGTTGGTTTATATACCTAAGCACTCCATGGCACCATTCATGCTCTTGTAATGACGGTTGTGTGATGTTTAGTGGGACACCCAGAGCATCTATCTGTTGGACGGTAATAGCTTCAAAAGTGGAAGTTCTTTCCTTTGCTTACGGTCTGTCGTCAAGGTACGTGAAAAACTCTGTGTGTGTGCACGGAAGTGGAAGCTGAAAATCGATTACCAACCTTCCATCTCTCCCTTGAGATGATGCGTCTATGGTCCTTTATGCAAAGTAAGATTGCTTATCTGCATATGAGGCGTTTCATATTTGAGCAAGTTGTACCGAACGGACAGAAGCAGGCGTTCTTTTGTCCAGTTCTCTCCGTGGAATTGCTTCGTCCAACTTCAAAGCAGAGAAAAGAGACGTAGAGCTGGTGTGTGATATCTTCAAGAGAAATCTCTTCTTTGGAAACAACAAACCGCCTATAGCTCACATCCTTTCTCCAACTACAGATATTAACTCGTTAGCACTATCTTCAAGTGTAATTTAACCAATAAGTTGGTTTGTTTCTGTATCTTTCATTAGAGCAGAGTCCTTGTAGTTTGTAGCTCTTGCTCTCCATCAATCTGTTACGTCCTAGAAACTTTGACGACCCGCATGCTATTTGAATTTAAACCACCTGTATCTCCAATTTGAATCCGTACTACTATACCGTCATCACTCACACCTTCCATTTTCTTTCAACTCCTTCAAAGTGTCACGCCCGCCTTCATTTATTAGCCTGTCAAATGCAGGAGTCTTTTTCTACGCACGAGAGGTCCTTATCAACGTGTTTGTACGTGAATGAGGAACTACGAGTTAAACACTTGAGACAAGGGTATACTATTGCATGTATGTGGATACGTGTTATGTATAGTGGATTTCAACTGTGGAGAATTTTCGACGTTGACATTATTATTTCGTCGCCGTAATTACCATTCCACTACAACCTGAGAGATGTGAGCTGGAAAAATAGGTCATGCACAGGAATGTGTGGAATTAAAAATCAGTGGGGAACGCTATTCAAATATTGAATTTACATTATCATCTTGCAGAATCACTGGGAGTGTTGGCATTGAGGTGTATGAAGAGACTCTTGGCTACACATTAAATTCTCAGCTTCACACACTGCTAATGTATCAGAGTGCGATTGCGATGTGGTGTATGTCGACAAAGAGCATTTTTATGTTCCATTTTTAATTACAGCGATGAAACTTTGAGACGTGTGAATCGCTTGAGAGCTGATTACAGTAACTCAAGTGGCCGTCTTTGTGACACTTGCTCTTAATGAGAGTAACTTTCTTCTCGTTACATTTAAATTCTGAAAGATAGTCAAGGTGGAACTTGGCAAGCCTTTACAGCAAAGAACTCGTAGTGACTGCAGTTTAATATTAATATTACATTGTATAGTGTCTGGCCCTAAAAATCTCCTTGCCTTTCATTCACTCCACGCGTTCTCTTGATAAGAATAAGAAAGCTAAGGCTGGCAGGATAAGAAGGTTGAGAGTGCATGATAGAATAATGCTTGTGGATAAAATATTCACTAGCTTCTCTCTATATATTTTTCTTATGGATATTCTTCTCCATTGTAGCTGATGCCCCGCTCCATCAGCTCAGCTGTAATCTTCCAGTCAGCCTGCCTATCTGAAGACGTGTATGTTGGTGCGAGTTGCCTTCATGTGTGTGTATGTCACAATATGATCTGTACAAGCGGGAATTTGAGCTCAATATCATGATCAATCACGGGCGTAACAGAAAAATCCAAGTAAAGGCGGAAGGGAAAATCTATGAGTGAGTAAATGGATAAGCGGTAAAGCAATTCTCAAGGCTTCTTTGCTGCATGACTTGCACACACATTCGTAAACCCCTGGCGTTTCTAGGGTGTTTCATACAACGGACATGATTTTTGGGTCTTGATCATTATCGTCTTAAACCCTTGCCCCTGTAAAATCAGCCTTACTTCTTCCATTTTCCTCATTTTTTAGATTCATCTAAGGGGATTCTCAGCAAATCCGAAGATTTGAATCGGAAGTGAAAGCACTGGTGGGGTTGAAACGTGTGTTCTGGAAAAGTTGGAAGGACTATAAGATTCTACGCACCCTAGTTCGGAGCGTATAAATGATTCCGGGGGGCTACGACACATAAAGTTAAAATGCGTAATAATTTAGTATGTGCATGTGTGAGAGCAATAAAATCGGGAGCGGAAAGACTCTTCTTCTATCTTTCCTTTGCTACAGCCACAGTAGGACTTTCCACTGATCTTAATGGCCTCTCTTCCTCAAAGCATTGGATTCAAGATGGATTTGGTTGGAACAATATAAATTGGTGGCATCCTCTCCCATTCACATGCTCATAATACTTTTTCTTCGCCAAGTAAGCGTACGTTACTTATAACACACAAACGTGAAAATCATTCAACCCGGGTGGTTTCTTCACTAATGGCGACCTCCTTTGAGCCATGCTCATACGTTTGTAATGCTCTAGGCCACAGTTATTAGAATAAGATCCATTACGCTTGTCAGTCCATGAAATGTTCTCAGTTGACACCACACGAGGGGAATAGCCTGTGTTTTTTGAAAGCATGCAGGAGGATGTTTGCAAGAGCTCTATATGTAGAAACTTCCCTGCTAAGGAATGTACCGTAATGGGAGGTGAAGAGGAGTGTGATAAAAATCCAATATTTTAAGCCCAAGCTATACTGCCTGAGCTATGCTGAGTTCTGCTGACTTTACGCTGTCGCAGGAAGATGCGAATGGTTTCTGTAGGAGTGACAAATCTTTTTAATCCCGCGTTCAAATTAATGTTTAATGTAAAGAAATAATCGGTTACATGGCTCTTGGATACTTGAAACATGACCGCATAACGTTACACTGGGTGGTGCACATGAAGCAATAAATGTAATACATTTTTAACACCCTTAGGAGGTTGAAATTAGCTCGTAAGTCTGTACAATTTACGGCTTAACACCCATGCCTGGCTATGTGTGATACGGAGAATCAAGCAGTCTTGTAGTGACTCTGCTCACACGCATGTGTAAATTCAGTGCGCCTTTAATGTGCATATTAATTTTGGATTGAGCGAATCTTTTGGACACATCCCACCTCGCTCAAGTCTGTGAGGATGAGCGTTTGCTCTAAGCTATTTATTTACTCTGTTTATTAAGCTGAGTCCTGAACATGACATACGGGAGGAAATTTGTAAGAGGACATGATGAAGTTTATTCAAGGTTTTTATTTATATGTTGTACCCTGCTGGTGCGCACCTTGATGCCCTTGCTCGTTTACTTGTAAATATGGCAAGTGAATTTTGCCCTGCGTGTGTATTTGCATTATAGGACGTGAATGAGGAGACTCGTGACTCCTCCGAAGTCAATGTTTGACAAAGGCTCTTTCCTCGTGGCTACAGGGACATGCCAGATTAGAACTTTGTATTGAAGTAGTCAAAAACTCACGTCAAAGGTAATGATAGTGCAACTTTCACTTTCTGCTGTCCCTTCTATTAAGTTTAGAGGATCGGGATAGACTTTCATGCTAGACTTAGGGAGTACGTTTGGAAAGCCTTGCTTGCAGATCTTTTTAGGAGCCTTTCACATGTGCTCGCAACTGCATTCGTATGGATTTTGGATGTAAATTCATAGAAACGAAGAATTTACACCTGTGGGCACATACTTGTGACTACAACGGACGGTTCAGATACAACACATGTTCACTAAATAATATTCGTGACTTTTTACAAGCCTAAGGCTATTGTACTTCCATGTGTAGACCAAAATTGGGTAATGCACCGCAATAACATCAACGATATTCACTCGTTTGTTCGTAATTGTGTACGATGCGACATGAATTTTCGTGTCATTTACGACATTGATAAAGACCATTTTGACACAAGCATAAAATTTAATTGTGTTCCAATTACAGCTAAAGCTTTCAGATTAAAATCTCGCATGCGACTGCTCATCTTGTTATTACATATAGTCTCTATTGGGAAAGTCAATTTACAGCTTATGCGGGCAAGTTTAGCATCACCAATTCAAGTTTATTTCGGGCCTACGAGCTGTCGATACTTGGGGCAGAGTTGCTAGAACAAGCAACAAAGGAGCAAGAGTAAGATGGATTCAGGCAGTGGATATTGTGGCTTGCGTCTACCGATGCGATGCAATGATAAGGCTATGAAAAGGCGCAAGTAGCACAATTGTCTTGTTTTTTCCTCCGTTGCTCCTAGAAGGCTGAAGATATTGGATCGTTTCATTTGCTTCCTTCTTTATCAACTTGTCTCTATAAAAAGCTACGTTCACCATAGGTCCAAAGAGACGTTGGACATGAACATTGCCAATATTTGTTCAGTCACAAAGCATACCTTTAGTTTCAATTTCCTTCTTCACACGCACACAAACACTATCTCGCCCACTATGGCTTTCATGATATCCACACTACACAAACGCTACGCTTTCTTAAAGGCCAATCATTGAAATAACGCCAAGGGACAGTGGTAGAATTAAGGTCACTGACTTTCAGACATTTAAGACGCAGTGTGTAAGGGTGGGCCATATTAAGGTATACACCTTCTTAACTTGCGTACTAATCCTACATCTACAGCAATTTTGAATACCAATTCTGAAACTAGAATCTTGGGGTATTTTTTTGATATAGCCTATAAGATCGCGCAACAATTGGCTGAGATATTAGAAAATAGTTCGATTTTAACGTATTTTAGGTGGGTTTTCAGTGCCTTTTTAGTCACGTTATATTATAATATACGATCACGAAATCACCCTCTGTGATTTGGAGGTGTACTTTACGACGGCCTAGGGGTCTTCAGCGGTTTTTTTTCGCGATTTGATCAACATCAATCGCTAGGGAAGGATTTGGACATGTGCCTTTCACTACTTTGAAGTCTGTAAGTATTATAGTGAAGGAGATAAATTGATGGCCGTTTCTCGTTTTTTTCGACTTTTTTTTTCAAGTGAGGAACATGGTTTCTTGCTTGGAGTGGAATTTAGGCTGCCTCATGGGTACTTTTATTCGTACCCGTACCCAGATTTTACCCACCCACGTAGGTGCTTTATTCTTAGGTGTACCTGAAAAATTACCCATTGTGGGTGATTAAATTTAGGTACCCATTACCTACCCGAGTACTTTGCTTATGTACCCAAACCCGTACCCGAGTACCCTTTCACTTTTTTTATCCAGATTTTGACAGTGCTTTGGAGTTTTACAAAAACAAATGACTCAAGGTGCAAAAAATTGAAAGCATTTTTACAATCAAATTGGCAAAAATCACAAATTCACACAGAAAAATAATTTTTTGTGAAAATACCGATCGTTTGGATCAGTTTGAGAAGATTTGGTAGCTTAAAAGGTTTCGATTTTGGGTACTCGGGTTCAAGCTTCCTTAACCCATACACAAGCCCTTACCATAACCATTATATGGGTACAAAAAATTCGTACCCACTACCTACCATTTGAATTTTTATCGACAAAAAGTACGCATTAACCCGGGTAAATCGGTACTTTCTGCGGACCTCGGGAGCGGATATGTGTGTAGTTAGTTCGAGGTATAATGAGTTCTCTTTAGGTTTTTTTTCATCACGTTAAACGTAAGCTTTATTTAGGTATGTGCATAAGGCTATCTACGTCATCATCATCGCTACGGCAAGCGTTTGTCGAGTAACTTAGTTAGTGGAGCTTATGTACGAGAATGCAAGCTTAATATTCCAAGTGAGAGTTGTAGAGCAATGGGCAGGGTCATGATTATTAAATCCAGTGGATTCGTAACTCAAACTTTGTGGGTTGGAAATTTCCTCCGCAAGGGGGACAGGGTAGTCGTTATTTCTCTGGAGGTGGACATTAGGTGAGTGCGTGCGTGAGTGAGTGTGTGGATGTTCCAAGGAGGATCATGAGGGGTGTCGCCATCGGGGAAATTTCAAATAAATTCAGGTAAATTCAAATAAACTCATTGAAGTGTAGTTACCATTATTTAACACATCCACCAAGAACGAACGCCGCCCCACAGCGCGACTATCCTGCTCCCCATCAGGGGGGTATTTAAAACTTTGGATGCCCAATCTCCTAATATGATGATCGCACAGACTTTTGGAACACATCGGCCGAAATCTGAGACTTCAGAGAATGTGTCTGTGCATTCAAAAGGTGACCTCAAGAGAGAACCCAAAAATCAGCGAACTTATCGTGGGTTAAATCAACAAAATACCCCAAGGTTCTAGCTTCAGAATTGATATTCAAAATTGCTAAAGATATAGGATGACGGAAGTTTTTCACGAAAGAATGTGTATACCTTAATATGGCCCACCCTGTATATAGGGACTTGGAGCACAGTAGGGAACCTATAGCCTCTCTTTGTTCATAAGAATACAACTGGAACAATAAAGAAATCACCTCACCACCTGCTGACTCCGAAAGCCACCCACAGATCCATACTTTGAGCATAGATACAATTTCACCAATGGATTGACAAGTTGCTCTAATTACCTCCTTTGAGACTCAATGGACCATGAATTCAATAAATAGTTACAGTGGTGTGCCAAGTCTTCGGAAACTCTGCTTGTATGAGGGGAAAAGCATGCATCAGTGGGGGGGGGTCTTCCATAATGTTATCGTCTTGTATGTGGGCGTCTTGAGCATGGAATTGAGTTCTTCAGTCACACTTCATTCTCAAGCTCGTATATGCACTAGTAGGCACAGTAAGATTAAGACTACTTCCAGCTTTGCACTGCACTTGTACCATAAGTAATATTGAGCTGAATGTGAGAGGACAAACTTACTTGCGTCGAATTTGATACAACCCTCTGCACTATGAAATGCCACCAGCGTTACCCATTGTTCATGCTCTTTGTCTGGCAATGGATATCCAATTATCATTACAGTAAGTAGTGCAAAAATTCTAAAGAATAGAACACAGTGATCGGGCCTATAACTACACATAGGAGTTAAGATATTGCCAAGAGCGAGCTTTCGACATCCTTCATTTTCTTCAACAGATTCCAATCCTTTTAGCTGTAGAAACAATAGCTGAGCAATGTACATTGAGAAAAATTACGAAACGGGTGACCTGGAGAATTGTAATGAAAGCGATATTTTACCTCTTAAGCGTCGTCGTCGTCGGCAGACGTCATTCAGTGCGTAAACGTAGCCAAGAAGTATCCACGGCAGACCTCTATATTAGATTGAAGACATTGATCTCAAGTGATATAACGTATTTTGGGCATCCAAATGGGAGCGGAGCAAGGAAACGTAATAATATAGCATCTTAACTTTGTTTGGGTGCACTTGGTATGTGGCTTCACTGGGCACATAAAAGTTTATCAAGTTTGTTGTGACACATGAAAGTGTCTCTATGAGATTTTTCCTTTATCCTTGTGTGTGGTGTGGTCAAAAGTCTAACTTTATTTCCTTTTTCGAGTGGGCTTTCCAAGCTTTCATTACCTCATCCGGAGGACAAAGACTGACATCGCTTTTGATCAGACCTTCCATGATGACTATAAATGAACTGTTTCAACACAAGAGTCAGGATATGGAACTCTCCAGTCGACTTATTATACTCAAGAGCCTCTCTTCTGCATTTTCAAGCTCACCGTCGATTAAGCCTTCGACCTTCCAGACTTCCATGTCTGCATAGTTGAAAGTATGTCGTCGTGGGAGTGAGTTTGTATTCTACTAGAAATTAGTTCAAGTTGCTGAATTCGCAAGAATTGTTAGCTTGAGATTTCAACTTGCGATATGGGTTACTGTGATGGATAGATTAGCATTGCGGTGCTACTTTAACAAGCAGAGAAAGTGATTGGAATATGGAAGAAATCAGTGATTTACATAAGGCGTACAAAGACGAGAAGCACAGGTCTTGACTCGAGTACTCAACGTTTCCTCATGTTAAACCCTAGTTGATCGTGAGTGCTCAAACACTCAGAGTTTGTCTACCAATTTGAATTTCTTGGTTCAATTCCATGATGAGGCTGATGATGAGGGTAAATATCATCTTCTGCAGCCAAAATTCAAGGCTACTCGTTCCTCTCACAGCAAATGGGTGATTAGACAATTTACTGACGTAAACAGGGTGGAGATAGCAAGTGGACTAACGCCCTCAGAACACTAGAACTGGTGGAACACACTTACACACACTGTCTTCCGAATCTCCTGATTAAATCACATGGCAATCTCCCTCGTAGAGTCTCCAGCTCCTGCACTTGCGGTTATCTGATGCGGGGTAAAATTAATTAAAGCCTGAAATCAATGTGTAACTCCACCAACAAGGAATTTGTGAGGGACACGCGTAAGCACAGCGACAACTTTCCCTTGCATTCGTTCAAATGAGCGGACCCGAGTTTCTCTCTCATTAACTTTTTCCAATAATTTTCTATCCCCTACACAAAGCCACGCGACACATACAGCCATGTGCGCTTTCTCATACTGTTTAGTATAACTTTTCTGTATAGGATGATGCATATGCTCATTCAATCAGTAGTAGTAGTAGAGGTAAGTTAAAACCGGATTACCACTCAGGTTTGGCAATGTAATCTATGTCCTCTCAGAAGCACACATGACATTGGCAGGTTAGTTCACCACCATAATCTTAAAACTCAACAAGATTTACGAGCAATTTTGAAATGTAAAGGCCAAGAGCACTATTGACTGTAATCAAGTTCGTGATCTACGGGACCGCTTTGTAAAAGGGATTTAAAATATACGTAACTCACTACTCGGGCTGGTCAAGAGTGAACCGAGTGTGATGTTTGGGGCCATTAACAATGGATTGAACCGCTAGTGCAATTTCTGAAGCTACCACTCAGAAACCCATTAGATACGATTTAGTGTATTATGCTAGCTTCTTCTGCAAGTGTTCAATGACCACTAGCGAGCGACATTGGAAATTGACGGAAGTAATTCAAACGGCATTTAATTCCACTCAATAGCCATCAAAGTTTCCTCTTAACTCCCATCTTTTGCCCTTCCTATTGTCATAGGTTAAGATAGAGTTGTGAAGAATACGGCTTCTGCAGGTAAAATTTGAGGATTGGCAATTTAATTATACTTCTAGCGTTACTCCCTGTGGCCTTGGAACACACCTATAGTAGATGCGATGGCACGTGTTGAGAGACACTAATGCCCTCAGCATCACAATGGTTGCATGTCAGTTGGTCGTATGATATGATCATGACAACAACTTGCACATGGAAGTATCATCATGTGGATAGAGGTACTGCTGGCAGCTCCGCGCTTTCTGCATGGTCCAGCAGAAAAAGATACGCCATCGATTAAAATAATTGCTGTAGCAACTCCTTCGTGAGTCCTATATAGGAAGGCATCAAAGGTTCGTAATATATTGCCACTTGAGACTTGCGAAGGGAGGCAGTTTTTCCATATCCCTTCTCAAGTTGCATAAGTGGCCGCGGATTATGTGCGCGTGAAGCGAAAGTTTGAAAGGCGGAAAGGCATTTACTTTTTTGCATTCTTCAATCCACCCATCCGGACCGGTCCTTTAAAAATGGAGGGGCCGTTTGATATAATGCATCGTGAGCTTGTGGAAAGTCAGTACACTTTTCAGTCTCTACACATAGGCCGACTTTATACACGTGGAAAATTTCATTAGAATTGTTGATTGTAAGCTTCCCACTCTTTGATGTAATGTGTACTATGCGGAAGGACTGGGAATTTTCCCTATGTGAAGTAAGAAAGCTTGCTTATAGGCGTAAATCAAACGCGTGTGTGTGTCTACGGTGTTAGCCGCCGGGGAAAAAAGTAGAATCTTGTGGCGAAAGCCGGCAGTAAATGAGTGTGGTGGACGAATGCCTCTAGAGGATACGAAGAAAGAAAAGACTCAGTCTATCCTGAATTACCTTCGGCTTTCGGTTTATAAAGAACAACAAACTTGCTTTCTTTATCCCATCCGCCTACAGCTTTGCTCGTTCATGCATATTAGTTATGTGATGGGAATTTCGCGTGCAGAGCCACATACCTTTCCATTTCGTTTCCGAAAAGACTCGCAGCAGACCGTAGAAATTCATAGCATATAGCTTGACTTGTGAAGTATTACAAGAGAAAAATAAAGGGTGTTTAGGGGAAATTTCGCACGTTCTGCAACAAACAAATGAACCGCCTGATATGTCCGGCTGTGTGGAGGCTTTGCAAACTTTCACTACCGTTCGCCACCACAAAGTAGAAGCAAATTTATTATTCTTTCAACTGTCATTATCATCAAACGTATAGACATGTAGTTGTAGTGCATAATTGCAGTCTATTGTACGTACTATGGTTTCACCATGCTATCAAAGCTTTGATCAGATCTATGAATCTTTCACAAAATTTTGCAATAATATTACTCGAAGTCAAATTGTGTGGTACGTTGATTAGAGTAATAATCATAGCAGTAGTTCAAGAAAATAAAATACTAAATTACCATACATTCTCCATGAATTATAATTGGACCACGACAACCGGAAGTTGTGTCAGATAGGAACTTGCAGGTAAATTATTGAGACCGGTCATACAGGGCTTTTAATCATACGAATGCATTTCATGTGTTTAAATCATTCTGTCATTAGAAATCATACGAAAATGGCTTTTAGCTGGCAAGTAAAAGATAAAAGATCAGATTTGAGAAGCCATATAAA
>JAQIWI010001398.1:0-16773 GCA_034698825.1 Deuterosminthurus bicinctus | reverse complement strand
AATTGAATTAGCGGCTCAATCATCATCACATCTTTCACCATCATCGCCCCCCACAAGAAGAAAAATTCAGGTGAAATAATATTCTTATATGGAGGTGAAATAATATTCTTATGTGTGGAGATGAAATAATATTCTTATGTGTGGAGGTGAAATAATATTCTTATGTGCGGAGGTGAAATAATATTCTTATGTGCGGAAGTGATAGTGTTAGTGTACGTGGAGATGTAATAATATTATTATTTTTTATATATATCATTGGTGGGAGCATGTTGAATTTAATGTGGCCAAGATGCTGGTCGTGGTCAGAATGGTCGCGTAGATATAAAAGTATAATTGACAGAATGCTGGCTGTGCAAAAATACTGCTGACTGGGAATGTAGAAAAAGTAATTGGCTCATTGTTGTTTCTGCTCACTCACACCCCTAGCAATAATAATTAGGCGTCTTGGTCTTGTTAAGTATATTGTCGTCAGCTGGGATATGTTGGACATTATGTGCACCTTAGGGAGTTCATCTGTGCTGGTGGTATACAGTTGTCATTGGAATAATGATCTCATGACGGCTGGCTGCTACACAACATCATCATTTGTATATAGCTCGTCCTCTTGTATTGTATTGTATATGATGGGGCTGTTTTTTTTGGGCTTTAAGGTCGCTGAAAAAGAATGTTGTTGTTCAAACCTAAATTGGCCTCAAGCCTTGTGTAATATTTAGCTCGTAATGTGAGGAATCTATTTGCTAGGACCATTTTGGGCAAGTTAATTATGACATTTGATTGTGCTATGCGGATTTAAGTGCAAGAACAACGTATATATCTTGATTATCCTTCAAGATTGCAGTGTTATATGGAGTGTTCAAAATTTCACTTGGAAAGGTCATCGAGGTGGTAGTGTGTGTGGTATGGATTTGTGATATAATAATAATAAATATATAGTCAGTGACACTTGGAATAGTTTGAAATTGTGACGGGAGTTCGAGGAGAGAGAGAGTGTGTGTTGTTCCTTGTGTTTGTTTACTATAGACGCAGTGAGATTTGAGTTTAGAGAGCTTGTCGTAGTAGTACTACTCTGAAGGACATTGAGCTACTGTTTGTTAATTTCCAATGTGTAAGTTATATGTGAAGCGTGAGGGATTGAGGAGAAATATTGAGGGAAAGAGGAAAGATACATGAGAGTGGTATTATTGGAAGAACGAGTATAATAATAATACGAATAACTAATGAACTTGTTTACTTGCCCTTTTCAGAAGGAACTAAGATCAACAACGTGCTTGAAGGAATACTAGAAGCGAAGGAAGTGGATTATCAGTAATTATGAAGTGCTGCTTCGTTCCTTGGCCAACAAATTGAAAAATGGGATCCCCTGTAACTAGAAGAATAAGATAGATTGACGTCTATCAGACTGGAGCAAGCTTGTGACATTATCAAGTTTTGTCGACCGGAAGGTCTGGGTTATACGGACATCATCTACTATTTACATATTGCTTGCTATCATAATGGAGAACAATGGAGATGGAATTGACGGAATGAGAAGTGTCGTTCTTCGGAGAAATGAAGCATCTGGAATGGGTCTTGGCTTCTCTATCATGGGAGGAGCCGGATATGACTTTCCACCCGTCATTTATGGGATCGAAAAGGATTCACCAGCAGCAAGATCTGGAGTTGTAAGGCTAATTCTTTTCTTCTTTGTCGTATTCATTCAACCAGTAATGTGCGTGACAATATTTCTTTGGAATGTTACAGCTTGAAGCTGGAGACATCATTTTGGCAATAAATGAGCGTGAAGTCGTGAAACTAAGCACGAAAGAAGTTCTCAAGTGTTTAAGACTGAGTGGTGATATCGTCCACATAAAGTATAAAAGAGGTAAGTTTAACAGCAACAACAAGAATGTAATGTGATGGGGTTAGAAGGGTTATGTTGGTCAGGGTCAGGAACGAGAGAGTTTTCTTTAGCTCGTAGTTCAAGTGATAAGTGTTGGCCAAGATGAGTCAAACAAGTGATTTATTCGTGTAAAGTCACAGTTGATAGCTTTGTAATTCAAGCGGACTTTAGTGTAATGTCTTGACTACTTCTTTTCAAGCTCACGTCCATGATTGAATTCTATTCAAGTTGACATTGCTACTGGTCTGGTGTAGTGTCTAGACGACCATAGAATCATGTCCAAAGTGTCTTTTATTGTCCAACTTTTTTCACAAAGGTGATACCAAGGAAACATCTTCACAGAAATAAACATGTAAGAGGCCAGGCCTGCTGTCAACGAGATTTGCGTTTGATAATCCCGATGTGTTCGAATGATGTGAGGAGTAGACTGTGCTGTACATAATCCACGTTAATTTCACTAATGATATTACCCTCATTTCTTCGTAGGCTGGAGTATTATTTGTTTGGGGGCTGGAAAATTTTTGTTAATATCATTTGTAAAATCTTTGTGGATTATACAGTACGGCCTCACATCTATGTGGAAACTACGGGCTCCTAATTTGTTTCTAGCCTTTGTGTCTATTCATGAAAGATTGCTAGCTGTTGAGGCAATTAGAGTTGCATGTTGTTGTAAAAATATGTGCAAATTCTTATCACTCATCGTGTACGAATTATTGTACAGTGATATTGGAATGCTAGTAAATTTCCAGTGAGGTCGTAACTTTTAGGAGCAGAAATTTAATGAGTGGGAGTAATGATGACGATGGAATTTCTGGAATTTCAGATCCACACGTGGTGAGTCGCGTTAGAAAATTCTTGTCAACACCGGCATCGCACTATTTACAAACAGGATCAGAATTAGCCAGTCCGAATCACGTACACGGTTCATCCAACGTTGTGCACAAAGGAAGCCCCGGTTGGCAGAATCTAAGTCAACAAACCACAATACTGCCACCACCTGTGAGCCCTCGGTCGAAAATCACATCGGCAGCTGTGGACCGAGCTCAAATTGAATCCCAGAATCCCAATCATATTTCCTCATTTTCCGAAGATCTGTTTATTAATCACAGTCATAGTCAACAAGTTCAGCAGTCTACTGTCAATAAGTCTTTCCAACAAAATAACCCCTTCTCAAATAATCTGGAGAAAAATGGACGAAAGAATTTCGAAACTTTTGTGATGACTGGAGAAGCTATACTCAATTTGACCCGAACTGACGCCAATGACTCTTACAGGAGTCCCACGAAAACAAGTTCAAAGTTAACCCCTATGAGTCCCATGCCACATCACGTTGTAGTCGATCAACCTCCAAATTCCTTCCCTGTCGAGAGTAGTAGTAGTCCCGGCAAAGGTAAAAATTCCCTCTCAGTGGAAGAAGACTCCCCCCCTCTGCCGCCCCCACCTTCGAACAATTCATCAAAAAGTGAGAAAATTCTAGCTGATGAGAAAAGTGATATCTTACCGCCGCCTCCTCCTCCAGAATGCCAAGTTATTGAGAGTGACTCTGTGGCTCAGCAGCGTATTGTTGTAGGAGCTAGTGAAAATGGAGTGGTAGTTTGCAATAATAGCAATATCAACAACGGTAGCTTCAATTGTGTTGACATTATTAAAAATGTAACTAATAATAATAATGAGGACACATCAATTTCCTCGTCGGTCATGAGTGACAGTGCAGAAGAGATATTGAACGATGATGATGATGATAATGATGCTGATGACCAAGAACTATTGATTGGGAATGGTGACAAGGATAAAAATCGTATTATTTTGAAAGTTGAGCAAGCCAAGCAGCCTAATAGTACAGATCCATTACACAACCGGGATTTTGTACCATCCCAACAACAACAACAGCAGCAGCAGCCAGTAGCTGAGAAAGAACGGTATACGAAAAACAGGATGTTTATTATTATGATATATCTCACAGATGTTGCACATCTAAAAAAAAATGTACCTAATCCAAATGTATATGTTCCTCCAGCTACCCGGAGTATCTACTTCTTGGTAAAGGAAGTCCCAACGCCTCTGAAGAAGAAGAACTAGAGCCAAATTCAGTTAGTGAATCGCTAACAGGCTCTAATAAGAAAGTTCCCAAGGGTGGTAGGGATTATGATTCCAAATTCCTCTCTGAACCTAAAGACTCAGACACAGAGAGTGAGGCGGACTTGGAGCAGGGAGATGAATCATCAGAAATGGGTGGAAGTGGAAGGGCGCCTAATAATGCCGGCAGTGGTGGAGACTCGGATTCGTCAGATGTGGAGTCCATGCGAGTTGCTCCAGTCGTTAAAGCTGTGGATTTACCTTCCGCAGAACGACTCGCAAAGAGGCTGTTCAGTCTAGACGGCTTCCGTGTAACAGATGTGTGGAGGCAACTGTGCAAGTGTAATGAGTTCAGTCGAGCTGTTGCAACTGAATATTTAAAGTTTTTCGATTTCCGGGATCAGCCTCTGGATGTTTCCTTGCGGAAGTTTTTGAGTATTTGTCCTTTAAGAGGTGAGTGAGTTTTTAAAGAGTTGAAAGGGAGTTGAGAGAAAGAAGGAAAGAGAGGGAGAGAGTAAAATATGTTCCAGTGGGAAGCACGTTCATTTGATCTATTTTCTTTTTGTGTACATAAAGGAGAAACTTCAGAGCGGGAGCGAGTGCTGGAGCATTTCTCCACTCGATATGTGGAATGTAATCCGGGTGTACTGGGGTCAGGTGACAGTGTTCATACTCTCACATGTGCGTTAATGCTTCTCAACACGGATATGTACTCGGAAGCCAAAGCTCGTCGACCAATGACTTGCGCCGATTTTATTAAGAACCTTAACGGATTAAATGACGGCAAAGATTTTCCCAAGGAGATTTTGAAGCAGTTGTACCACTCAATAAAGTCAAAGCCTCTCGTTTCACCGGCGTAAGCTACCATTCTATTTGCTTGAAATTTATATAGTCAAGGAGCTAAGAGACATTTATATTCAAGAGGCCGGATATATTTAGAGAGTAAAGGTGCTGAGTATTTATAGAGAGTTTCTCATATTACAGAGATGCTGAGGACGAGGAGGATTCAAACCGTGAAGTTCTTCCAATTGAGCCTCCAATTTCAGCAAATTCCACCGAGTTCAAGCGAGGTTACCTGATGCGAAAGTCAACGTTTGAAACCGGAGGAAAGAAGAGTAAGGATTCTGTACCATTTACATAACTCTTTGTCAGGGTCACTCATCTATTTTTCATGTGAAATTTTAACAGCACCTCTGGGGAAGCGCTCGTGGAAAATGTTCTTTTGTCGCCTACGAGAATTACTCTTGGTTCTGTCACATGATGAAGTTGCGAAGACAAGTGGAGCAGCTCAGAATACTCAGCCAATTAAAGTTCATCATTGTTACGCTACTGTTGCCTCAGAATACCAAAAGCGCCCTCATGTTTTCAAACTCATCTTAGCTGATCGCTCGCAGTTTTTATTCCAGTCCAGTGACTCTCGTGAAATGAGCAGCTGGATTGATATTCTGAATTGGAATGCTGCCAAGTTTTCTGCACCAGCACTTGAGCCTCCTTGTAGCTCTGCAAGGCGGTTCGAACGGCCATTGTTGCCCACCTCTATTACTAGATTGAACACCCGCGATCAGCTGGCTTCCCATCAGACAACCCTGGCGAGATTTGATGAGGAGCTGAATGAATGGGTAAGAGTTGCAGGTTTTTCATGGTCATGCGGTCATGTCAGATTTATGGTGTCGAAGGGTCTGACTAAATGTTCCAACCTTACAGACGCAGCTTCTATCCTCAAAGTCAGCCAGTAGCAACCAGAAGAAAGAGATCAAGGAGAGGTTAGCATTTTATCAGTTTGAAATACGACGCTACCGGATATACATCGATGAGATTGAAAAACGTATCAACGATGAGTCAGACCACAATGGAGGTACTGAAGAACTAGTCGAGTTGCAGGTTCTGCCTAATCCACCGTCAGTTCTAGTTGAAGAAAGCGACGAAAACTTGTAGTAGTGTGAATGTGAAAAGTGTGTGCAAGATTTTAGTTGTTGGGCATGTGGTGTGAGGTGGAAAAAACAAATCAACCAAGTGATTTCCCTTTGCTCCAGTGCCGTTTGCGTGGACGGCATTTCTCTCTCTTATCTCTGCATTATATCATCATCATCATCATTGTGAATTCTTTTGAACTCATATGTGCCGTTATGATTTAATTAACACAGCGGACGTCAGTGATTTATGTTGCCAGTTGTGGTAGAAAGTTTTTTTTTTATTTTGGTTACATGTTTGTTATTGAATGATATTAAAATAGAATTATTATATTATATTGCGCTTAAGTTTATATAAAATATGCTTTCATATTACACATTCATGCTTTTTATCAAGCTTATTATAATAGTAATAATAATAATAATAATGCATCTGCCAGCAAATTAATGTTATTAATAACACTCAAATCGTGAATAGAACTGGAAATATGTATTCCATTTTGTACTGTTTTTTATATAATATACACTGCGTGAATATATTTTATAAGTTTTATGCATTTCCTTTTATTGCTGGAGATTCTGACACGATAACATTTTGTTATTATGACATGCAAGTCAAAAGTATTTCTAGCGCTTAACAATCGATGATCGTTATAGTAGGACTGTCGTAAATGTTGAAGACATTATTGTACTACTACTACTATATACTTTAAAGTTGAAGGTACAATTGTGCTTCGAATTTGAGGAAGATGATGATGAAGAAGAAAAGCTCTAATACTTGTACCTTTTGCTCGTAAGAGTCACATGAAGGTTGGGGTCATTTAGTAGTAAAAAAAAATATGGGAAAGAATTTGAGTGTTTCATTGTGGAAATATGCCTGTGGAATTGTAAAGGGGGGCTCGTAAAGTATTGACAAGCCTACTACGTCAGAAATGGTTGTATCAGCTCTGTACTGGGAAGCATGTCTGTTAAAATATACAAAATAATAATTATAGAATAATAGACATTTCCGGGTAGCGAATTACATTCTGAAATACTCATTGGACTGAATTTAAAGAACGGATTATTATGCTGCATTGACTTTATATATATACAATACATATATAAATATATATATATTATATTGCTAAAGTATATAACATTTTTAAATGTATGAATACACATACATGAACCAAAACAAGTTTCCTCTGTCGACTGCATTATATTTCATATATACTACTAATTACTACTACTACTACTACAACAACAATATTTCTAAACTATACTGCAAGACTGTAATTTTATATTCTTGATCATCATCAGTGTTATCATATTTGCTATGTACAAGTGTTCTTTTGTATCGATGTACTACTATTATACTACACCTCTGATCTTTTCAAGAATCTTTTGTTATTGTCGTTGCTTTTACAGTGTCGTTCATTATTATTATGCGTACGTTGCACATGGGTTTTTTTATTCCCTTTATGCGTGTGTATTTCTGAGCCTTACTTATGGATGTTGGGGCCTGCGTTATTAACTTGTGCAAAATTTGGGATTAGTTACCACACACGGCTTCTCTGTAGAGCTTCCTATGAACAAGGTTTCTCTGTATGATCCTTTGAACGACAGTTTTATAAGCTTCTGGTAAAACACTATGGCACCTCCTCACAAGCATATTCACAGTAGTTCCAAAATAGTTTTTTTTTGTTGCCCAAAGTCTAAAATATTTTGAGCTTTGACGAAGACGAATACGACAGTGGATTTGAAACTGAAAATCATGTAATGGTTCATGAACAGACTAATACATATTACGAATTTAGTAACTATCAGTATTTAAAAAAGTTATCTATCTATTATACATTGGTAAGCATTCTGATGAATATGACGAAGAAGTTAAGTAGAAGAAGAATATGCAAAAGAAGAATAAGAAGCGAAGATGACAGAAGAGTTGAACAGCTCAGTGATATCTTCTTTTGCCCCGCATTGTCAAAGTTTTGTCCACCGGAATTGAAACCATAGCCAGCCAGCTTTGTATAGCGTCCGTCAATAATATGAATCCCGAATTAAAAAGATAATACTCCGAACCTTTTAAGTTTTGACATAACATAATAGGACCTAATACAGTTACCAGAACGTAGCAACTGTCTTCTAATTATATAGAGTAAGGAATAGATCCCTATATGGAAGATTTCCAGTAATAATTTCAGTCATGACTATTATACGTGACCTGGCCGCTACTGTTGGCATTGAAAATGTAAGATTATTGTAGTATTGTTATGAGATTTTTCTTCCCAGCTGAATTAAGTTACCATACTTGGAGCATTTAATTTGAAAAGGTGATAGTAATAAGTAAGGAATTCACCCTCCTTGACGGTTTCTGTGAACGGACTATATAACCCACCTGCTTGATGGAGGAAGGGGCCATATGAATTTTGGAGGCTCCATTTACCCTAAAAAAAATATCTGTTGACGGGCCGTCGTTACTGAAAAAATCTATTGTAAGCTTGATTGGTTTTTAGGTTTAATGGGAATCCTCGTGGATTTTGTCACCTTTTTAAGTATACTGACCAAGTTGTTTTAAGAACAGAAGAAGAGGTTTGAGTGATCTAACACAACGAATGTTACCGATAATTCCAGTTCTAAACTAGTTGGGTTGTAATAATTGGGTTGAAGGAGTGTGGGATTTAGTCTAGCATTTTGTTTGTTTTTTTTTTGCACATTGGGTCATCTTATTGTTGTTGTTTTTATTGTATAAAGAATATATAGGAGTCAAACAGATCTATACAGCAACAACATTGTTTTACGTGATAGTAGTATTATTAATAACTTAAAAACGCAAGGGGGAAAAGTTGAGTGGCCCTAATAATAATAACAACAACAACAACAACAACTGAAAAACACAAATGTTCAAGTGATAAAGATCATTGAGGCTACTGGATTATTATTACTCTTTGTCTATTGACATGATTGCTCGAAATGTATGTGTACGTGTGACTTTATACTATAAAAGTAGTGGAAAAAAAGTAGGGATGGTAGAAAGTATATTGTTGTAAAGGATTATTAAATTGATGATAAGAGGTAGTAGAAAAAAATTTAGCCATTGCATAATAATAATGAATAACATTACCTGGAATAAAACAAATGGTACATTCAACAAATCCTTATAAGGTTAACTATATGAATGATACGAAGGGAATGAAATTAATCAAAGCATATGTAAATTACTACATTATTAAGTAATTAATTAATGGTAATATTGTATTTGATAATAGTCTGAAGAGGTGATGATGTGCGATGGAAGGAAACAAAAAATAAAATATATATATGGAACATCATGGCTCAGTCAAGTAAAGTTCAAATAATGGAGAGAGGAAGGAGAGCACAAGAAGACGAAGAAGATGATGATGCTGATGAAGAAGAAAAATTTAGCAATATAGACAAGTTTTAAAATATAATAATGTTAATTCAACAAAAACAACACACTTAGTACATATATTCTTTTTTACATGGTTCAGGTTTATAAATATATAATGAGATGGGACACACTCTTCTAACATACAAACTAACGTCATATGGACAAAAAATGTAAAACTAATTATCTAATAAGCTTTGTATCTGACATGATGAAATTTTCTCATTCGGACTATTAATATTGTTAACTTATGTAGAGGAAAAAAATGAATCTTTGGAAGCACGCTAACTATATATGGAGGCAGAATGTATATGATATAATGATGAGCCAGTTTTAGTCTTTTCAAATCTTTCCATTGTCCCCAGTAGTAATAATAATGATAATAATTTTCCATAATGTAGTCAACTGACTGAGCATTACAGTATGAAGGAGAAGGAAAATCCATATGGAGACGACTCTTATTGTTATCATGTATAGGCTTTGCTAATGATTAATCCATTTTTTAGTCCTATTATTTTTTTTGCCTAACATTGAGAAAGGTTTTATTGCCGTAGCCTTGTTGCTGTGAAGTTTAAAGCATAAATATGGGGATCAAATTTGAGTCATTTCACACACATACCGTGCACAGTGGCAGACTATTAAAAAGTCAAGTCCCATCCTAAGCAATAAGGACATTTTGTGAGGGGCAGGGATTCTGTACAAGACGAAGAACAACAACAAGATTTTATGTACATGACGTTCATTCCCAGCGTGAATTAATTCATGATGAATGACTAATTATATATGATGATAATGACGACGACGAGTGAGAACTCGATCGGTGTTGCAGCTTTAATTCTTTTATGTATTTATTTGACTGATTGTGTGTGAGACATGATGGAGTAATAATGAAATGCATTATGTAACAATAATTACTTATGCATCCAACTTTTTAGTGTATACTTGTAAGTATATCATTATGGGAAGGTTCTACCTGTAATTATTATACAGTTACTACTGGATAAATGTTAAGCGGCAGCTGATTTTAATAGAAATCAACAACAACAACGCTATGCTGTGTACTCTACGTAAGAAAAACGGAAACGGGCTAAAAATAAAGAATCAAATTACTATGAGAATCCTTTCTATGCCACCCACAGCTCCAATTTCATCATTTGCCCCACAGGGAAATAAATTCCATATATATTTCTCTTTCTCACGCTCCCATATAGCTTAACCTCAATGACTTTTCCTGCTTGTTATCATTTGCTGTGAGATCATTACAAAAATTCCCCACTTATTCAACAAATTCCCAGCATCTTCAGTTGGTTGCTAGCTATTACATTAGTCAATCCCTTGGGCTGCTGTTTTGCCTCCAAACCGTTTATTTACTTTACATGGTGTTCCCATCCAGAAGTTTCTTAGCGGGTTCCAGTAGACCGGAAGGTAGAATGTCATGGAGAAAACATGGGATGAAAGTGAACGTTAACGTGAGGATGTGCAGGAAGAGACGGGCTGTGGAGTGGATGATGACGAGGAGGAAGAGAAGAATCCGGCGGGCTATATAGAGCAGTGCTGAGAGCTGGTAATTAGCTTGTTTGCACGAGCTTGCTCCAGGGATTGAAAGGAGGAGGAATTCAAGTTGATATGCATGTAGTCTATGTGAAGAGAAAGCATCTATCTATGACTGCATAGGTGTAACTAGGCCAGGAAGAGTGGCTAAAAACATGCTGATATTGTCCTCTTTTTGGGGAACGAGAGCAGTAATAGTAGCTTTACAGAGACGTTGATAATAGGGAAAAGAGGGAGGACGGAGCTATTAAAGTCTACCTATTGGATAGTCTTAAGGGCGAATCGATCATTTTCAAGATGACTGAGCTTGCGGTCCAGAAGCTGACAAGATTAGGAATCAGGAGAGAGAGACAGAGAAAAAAATGATTTTTTCTCCATCCTCCAGGCCCAGTTGAGAAGGGGGATTTCTCACGCCAGTTCATCACGTACATCCGGGTAGACCTGAACGGTACAGAGACACACATCGAGGAAAGTACTATACACGACAAGTGACAAAAGTAATATACTGTGGGACTTTATATAAGTTGGTGAAACATGATCAGCCCATGTTGGGGTTGTGATTTGCAAACATTGACTTTCTTTGCGTCATGGTATTGCTTCGTAAGTTATCTCTTATACTTTTGTATTTCAGCCTGACATAATATTACAAGTGTGCTTGATTTTGTGCTGGACCCTATCAGGTATGGGACATCCTCATGATAGTCCTAAATTGCTACGGGATGTTTGCACATGTTAGGAAACGACGGCAGATGATAAAGCAGCAGGCTGCTACCTTTGTTCCTCAAGCGGGCAACACCATTGACTTGGCAGAGCTGGAATGTGCTCGAGAGAGAATGGAAAAGCCCAGAAGTAAGGAGATTTTTGGAATTATTTTTCCGTTGTAATATGAGTTGACTGCTGTGAAGGGGTCTTCGCTGTTGGTTGTAGGTCGCTTATGGACGCTAACTGGACTTGGCCTCAGCATTGGGGATTTAGTTTTGAGTATTCTATTTATACAAGGTGTTGCCGAGGTGAGCCTATTTGAGTGAGATGACTGACCTTAAGTGGACCCTTTGGAGGCTCACATGTGTCCTTTTGCTTGTATTGCAGTGTGATCGAAAGAAGATTCTCATTTGGTGCGTCGGACATATGTCCATTTCATACAGCGCCATCATACTGACCATCCTCGCTGTCAAATGCAATATCCGTGTGGACAACACAGAAAGGCCTGTCGGCTTCAATGTTTGGAACATCTTGTACATGGTTGTCGACTTATATCTCCTCTGGGTCGGAGTTTCATTTCTCGGTGGTCTCAAGAACGGCTTCGAGGGGGAAAACGACAACGATTGAAAGGGACAAAGATATACACTACACTTTATTATGTCTCTTACATTTTTCATCAGTTACCTGGCCCTCGCGTTATATACAGTAAGTGAACAAATTAATTGTCCACTGCGATGTGGAAATGTCACCTTAGTTTTTATCTCAGCCACATTATTGGACCACACTGTTCAAAGACAGTTGTCGTTGTCATCACAGAGGCGTTGACGTCTCAATGGCTTTAATGCCAACACGCGCCCCATGGAGCACATCTAATCTCCGTTGCTGTGTAGAAAGAAGAAGAAATAAAATAAAAACAAAGAATAAAGAGCTTCTATATATCCTTCCGTTACTACTTTGTCCACAGCTTCACTCTACTGTCGGGGCTAATTTTTTTGAGTGCTTCTTTCACTCAAGTTGAAGATCAAACCTGTGATCTTGGTGGGGCAAAAAGAAGCAGAAATGGAAGGCTCAAGGAGAGCCTTGGCAGAAATGGTAGCTTTTTTTTTACCAAAGTAATTATTGCCAGCAAAAATTATTCATTTCACTCTGATTACTCATCATAAAATTACTCTTGAAACATCCTTGAAGAGGAGTAGTAAAAACGGTAATTGTGAGAACTAAACAGCTTAAAGCTGGTATAATTGCAGGGAAAATAGTCGCCCAAACGGCGTCATTAGTTTGCAGTGAGCAGTATTCACAAGATTGATTTGAAATTTGGAGGAAAGTGACGCTAGGAAAAGTTTTAACTGGGAGCCTGCCACGTTGTCAGCTTCCAATTACACGTCATATATATGAGAGTCAAACTGGTTGGATTCTTATGTAAGTTGTTCTCTGGCCCATATAGCTTATGCTCTTGAACACATCCATAAACTGACGTAAAAAAAATAGCATCATCACTCACAATATCAGCTCACCAAAACAACCAAGCTTTTAGCATCCGTACTACTTTATAGCACTAACTTAAATATCCAATAATAACAAACTATATCGACTCCCAAAATCCTTGAAGCACCTAAAGACCTAATCCCCAACAGAAGCGAAGCCCAAAGGTGGATCACCTCCATTATACGGGACAGATTGCGGGATTTGGGGTGATAATGACCTTGAAGTAGGCAAACCGTCTCACACTCTATTTTAATATATAACTCATCATCATATTGACCACAGACAGAGGAATGGGGACATTTTAACCTCCATTATTCCCTACTTTGATGTAAGTATGTAAGCCATGTCGATGACAAAAGTTGATGTGAACAAGAGATATACGTAGAAAGAGATTACGCCGCAATCCTCTCGAACAAAGTTTCAGCATGCTCGTCTTCTTTTTCTTCTTCTGGATTTTCGTCATCATCTTCCTATTGAATTTCTTCTCCCACACAGAATATCTCAAGTGGACATCGGAGGGGAGGGGGTACATAATGATCTCTTCAAGTGATCCTTAACGTTCCAGCTGACTCTTCAAACTTCTGGATGCATGCTTATCTCTCAAGATCTTTACTTTGGGACGAACTCTTATGGGAAATCCCGGCCCGGCCTTATACCCACAATTACAATATGCAAGAGCACATCCTACACTCCGGCATTTCCAGGTCATGTCAATGAGTCGAGCCCTTCAGAGCTCCGAAAAATGACATTCTTTTGGCATTAATTGATGCTTACGTGACCGAGCTCATGCGGCGACAATACGCACTGAAAATTATTACAATTCAGTTTAGTTGCTCAATTAAATCAGATTTTCCTGAAATTTCTATATAAATATATTTACTTTCTTAGTTCTATCAACTGTTTAAATAGTGTTTATTTCCACGAAATTCGAGGAGCCTCATATGGATTTCACTTGACGTGCTATTTATTATGGGGCCTGCCAGCTAACCTGTGCGTATGGGAGCCAATGTTTGAGCATTGGAGTGAATGGGGGCCCATGACCGCCACGTTAGCTTGGAGGGCAATGACGTCGAGTCGAGTTGTTGGCGAGAGAATAAATAGAACTGCGCACTGGCAGCCTCCCTCTCACTTCTCCACTTCAAGTTGGACTGGACGGCTCGGCGATTAGCGTGTGTGTGCGTGTAGCGGACTCTGCTCGTCCTGAATAATAATAACTTTTTCCAAACTTGAATTATTATTATTGTTGTTGCGAAGAGTTTTTTGTTTCGGGACGAAAAATCACACGAAAAAAATGGCTGGTAACCAGAGAATGCGTATTGCCAATGAGAAGGCTAGCAAGATGGTGACGATGAGAGGAAATGTACCCAAATCCACGGTAAGTTTCTAACTTTTGAGCTTCTTTTTTTCCCTAATCTAAACATATGTTGATGTGTGGACTAGAATGCGATTGAAAATTTAATTGGATTTTGTTCTGTTTGGATGTATTATACACAGCGGAGTGCTGAAGATAAGTACCCGATTTCACCTTGGCTCATGGGATTGTTCTTCTTCGTCGTTTGTGGATCTGGTAAGTTTTGGATAGTGATTGGATTTATGTTTAAAGTTGAGGTGTGAGAATGGGTTTAGGTTGTGTGTTATTTAGGGGAGGAATCATATTTTATGGGTGAGTGTGGATGAGAATTGTGAAGAAAGTGGTACGAAAAACTGGGATTAGAAAGTAGGAGCGTCGTCGTGTAGCGTGAGGTCATTCGTGTGATTACTTGGAAGGAGAAGAAGAAGAAGAAGCGGATGTGGGGAACTTTCTAGTGATTTATGTTGATTTGATTATATGCTTGATAGGGAGCCAGGATGTGGATTTGGATGAGTTTTTAGTGGAAGCTTGGGATTTTATTAGTGTTTCTAGTATCAAGTTTTCTGTCGTTCCAAGTTTTAGGGAGGTATATAAATAACAGCTGGTGGACTATAAGCGAGTTTTCTGTCGTTGAATAACTTGGAGATACTGAGGATTTGGAGCAATTATGTAATTCGGAGGTTTTGAGAGCACTCTTATGTAAGCGTCCTTCAAATTATGGAAGTTTTGGAAGTTGTGAGGAAATGTGTAAGAAAGAAAATGTGTTGTTTACAGTGTAGTGAGGATCTTATCAGACATCGGTGTTTGCTTGCTTCGTAGGAGACTGCTATAGAAGTTGTTGGAACAGTCTAGCAATACTGATTCTGAGGAGAAAAATATGTTTTTCCAACAGTATGGTAGATAGGATAACTTTCAAAGTAAGGTTAATTCGTCAGAGAACAGGATTAAAATTAATTGGGTGTCTGCCGTCTGTTTATTATCGAGTGCCCTCGATTGGAAACCTCACGACGCAATTTAGTTATTGTTAGGTAGACAGCATGTTCATTAATTGTGGTTACTATGTACACACATGTCAGTCAATCATATGCATTTAAAATTATCACATGCTTATCTATTATGACCTATTCTGTAATTTCAGCTGTTTTCCAAATCATCCAGTCCATCCGGATGGGTTAAGCTTCGGGGGATCCTATTAGGAGACTGAAGCATAGCGGTGAATATGAGTGACAACAACAGAGAGTTACAAAATTCTTCAACTATACACCATCAGTATCTGAAACGGACATAATTCTTGACTGACTTTATGTATTGTTTACCGACAAAAAAAAATTTACTCAATCCCGTGAAATTTGATCCGAAATATGATAAACTATTTTCGTCAGGATCTGAGATTCTAGACGGGCAGGAAGAAGAAGAAATATGTATGATGACAACCATCGTTAAATAATAATAATAATAACAAAAGTGACAGCATCTTTCGCCATGCTGTCTTACTCTCACATCAACACAAATCTAATAGCAAATGCGACTTACTCTCCTGTCAATTTTGCTATTAATTTTTCCTTCTACTGAAGAAGAATTCCAGTTTTCCAGAAATTATTATTATAATTTTAAGCAATATAGAGTCAGAAGATCTTTATTTGTATAATAATATTCCGTCGATGAAATAATGTGGGGATTTTTTCGTCCCGTCGAGCTAGCTCTTTCCGTGTGCAATTCCGACTCCAATCGCGTATCTATTATTACAACCAATTTAACTTTGTCATCATTTGTAATACATAGATTATGAGAACACATCTGAGACATTGTCTTCTGTGTAGCTCCATGGGACTCTGTCTCAGATTGTCTCCGAGATGGAAAGCATTACGCCGTTAATTGTGACGCATTGTTATAATGTTTATTATCTAAATAAATAAAATGACAATTCTGCTCCAGAAATCACCTCTCTGTCATGCTGGAATTGCTTTAATCTCAGTACGTACAGCACTTCCATTTCACTAAATTGGCATACTTTCTACAAATTCGAAACGCGCTCCCCTCTTTGATGACTCAGTCATGCGACTGAAAACTCCGCAGTCTTCTCTAACGTTTTCACACGTCAAAAAAATCAATGTTCCAGAGGCCTCCAAAATTCCAGTCGGTAACAATGAGCGTCATCATGACGCTACTCCCGTCCTGAGAATCTCTCCCATTATACAGGAAAATTACTCGCCCGTGATCTTGCTGAAAATTACTTGTCCATGATCTTACAGAAATTTTCTCGTCGAGAATTTGTCAAAATGGCGTCGCTTGAGCAGGGGATGGTCGTGGACAGAATTCAAGGATCAAGACAAAGAATTTTTCGAATTGCCGGAGAATACGTAAGTTAAATTCAAGGAGATTATCTTGTGCGTTGTATCTTACGTTAGTTATTTCGCATCAAACAGGA